>MJUU01032954.1:0-12170 GCA_002080025.1 Modiolus philippinarum | reverse complement strand
ATTTATAAATACACAGGAACTACAATACCGTATACTATACTTGATCCATAAACCGCATACTGAAAATCTGACTTTTCAACTCTTTAGTATGGTAAAATTCATTAAAATTGTGTTTCACAAAATAAAAAACTCCTTCGAAAGGATATGATGAATAGAATATTCCAAAAAATCTAAATTGTTTTGGTCAATTCTACAGACTGAGTTTAAACCGCAGACTTAAAATCTGACTTTTCAAACTTAAATATGCTGAACTTTGTTAAAATTGTGTTTCCCAAAAGATAAAACTCCTTCAAAACGATATGATGAATAAAATTTTCAAAATAATTCAATTGTTTTGGTCATTCTCATAGACAGAGTTTAAACTGCTCTCTAAAAATCTATTTTTTTTTCAAGCCTTAAATATGTTCAAATTCATTAAAATTGTGTTTCGCAAAAGATAAAACTCCTTCGAAAGGATATGATGAATAAAATTTTTAAAATATTTCAATTGTTTTGGTCATTTCTATAAGCAGAGTTTAAACCGCACACTAAAAATCTGACTTTTCAACCCTTTAGTATGCTTAAATTCATTAAAATTGTGATTCGCAAAATAAAAAGCTCCTTCAAAAGGATTGTATGAAGTAAACTTTTCAAAAAGCTGAATTGTTTTGGTCATTTTTAAAGATTGAGCTTAAACCGCATACCAAAAATCTGATTTTTCAACCTAAAAGAATGCTTTAATTCGTTAAAATTGTGCTTCGCAAAATATAAAACTCCTTTGAAAGGTAATATGATGAATAAAATTTTTAAAATAGTTCAATTGTTTTGGTCATTTCTACAGACTGGGTTTAAACCGCAAACTAAAAATCTAACTGTTCAAGCCTAAAAAATGTTAAAATTCATTAAAGGTGTGTTTTGCAAAAGATAAAACTCCTTCGAAAGGATATTATGAATAAAATTTTCCAAAAATTTCAATTGTCTTGGTCATTTTTTTAGACAGAGTTTAAACTGCACACTAAAAATCTTACTTTTCAAACTTAAATATGCTGAAATTTGTTGAAATTGTGTTTTCAAAAGATAAAACTCCTCCGAAAGGATATGATGAATAAAATTTTCAAAAAATTTCAATTGTTTTTGTCATTTTCATAGACAGAGTTTAAACCGCTCTCTAAAAATCCAATTTTTCAAGCCTTAAATATGTTCAAATTCATTAAATTGTGTTTCGCAAAAGATAAAACTCCTTCGAAAGGATATGATGAATAAAATTTTTAAAATATTTCAATTGTTTTGGTCATTTTTATAGACAGAGATTAAACCACATACAAAAAATCTGACTTTTCAACCCTTAAGTATGCTAAAATTCATTGAAATTGTGTTTCGCAAAAAAAAAACTCCTTCGAAAGGATATGATGAATAAAATTTTCAAAAAATTTAAATTGTTTTGGCAATTTTTATAGACTAAGTTGAAACCGCACACTAAAATCTAACATTTCAACCCTTAAATATGCTAAAATTTATTAAAATTGTGATTCGCAAAATAAAAAAACTCCTTAGAAAGGATTGTATGAAGTAAAATTTTAAAAACACTGAATTGTTTTGGTCATTTTTAAAGATTGAGTTTAAACCACACACCAAAAATCTGATTTTTCAACATATAAGAATGCTTAAATTCATTAAAATTGTGCTTCACAAACTATAAAAGTCCTTTGAAAGGATATGATGAATAGAATTTTCCAAAAAATTGAAATTGTTTTGGTCATTTCTACAGACTGAGTTAGACCTCAGACTTAAAATCTGACTTTTCAAACTTAAATATGCTGAAATTTGTTAAAATTGTGTTTCGCAAAAGATAAAACTCCTTCAAAAGGATATGATGAATAAACTTTTAAAAATAATTCTATTGTTTTGGTCATTTTCATAGACAGAGTTTAAACCGCTCTCTAAAAATCTAATTTTTCAAGCCTTAAATATGTTAAAATTCATTAAAATTATGTTTCACAAAAGATAAAACTCCTTCGAAAGGAGATGATGAATATAATTTTCAAAAAATTTCAATTGTTTTGGTCATTTTTATAGACAGAGTTTAAACCGCAGACTAAAAATCTAACTTTTCAAGCCCTAAATATGTTAAAATTCATCAAAGGTGTGTTTTGCAAAAGATAAAACTCCTTCGAAAGGATATTATGAATAAAATTTTCCAAAAATTTCAATTGTTTTGGTCATGTTTATAGACAGAGCTTAAACTGCACACTAAAAATCTTACTTTTCAAGCCTTAAATATGTTAATATTCATTAAAATTGTGTTTCGCAAAAGATAAAACTCCTTCGAAAGGATATGATGAATAATTTTTTTTAAATATTTCAATTGTTTGGTCATTTCTATAGGCAGAGTTTAAACTGCACATTAAAAATCCGACTTTTCAACCATTAAGTATGCTAAAATTTATCAAAATTGTGTTTCGCAAAATAAAAACTCCTTCAAAGGATATGATGAATAAAATTTTCAAAAAAATTAAATTGTTTTGGCAATTTTTAAAGACTGAGTTGAAACCGCAGACTATGCATTTAACTTTTCTACCCTTAAATATGCCAAAATTCATTAAAATTGTGATTCGCGAAATAAAAAACTCCTTCAAAAGGATTGTATGAAGTAAAATAAAAAAAAAGGCTGAATTGTTTTGGTCATTTTTAAAGATTGAGTTTAAACCGCATACCAAAAATCTTATTTTTCAACCTAAAAGAATGCTTAAATTCATTAAAATTGTGCTTCGCAAAATATAAAACACCTTTGAAAGGTAATATGATGAATAAAATTTTTAAAATATTTCATTTGTTTTGGTCATTATAGACTGAGTTTAAACCGCAGACTAAAAATCTAACTTTTCAAGCCTTAAAAATGTTAAAATTCATTAAAGGTGTGTTTTGCAAAAGATAAAACTCCTTCGAAAGGATATTATGAATAAAATTTTCCAAAAATTTCAATTGTCTTGGTCATTTTTTTAGACAGAGTTTAAACTGCACACTAAAAATCTTACTTTTCAAACTTGTTGAAATCCTGTTTTCAAAAGATAAAACTCCTCCGAAAGGATATGATGAATAAAATTTTCAAAAAAATTTCAAATGTTTTGGTCATTTTTATAGACAGAGCTTAAACTGCACACTAAAAATCTTACTTTTCAAGCCTAAAATATTTTAAAATTCATTAAAATTGTGTTTCGCAAAAGATAAAACTCCTTCGAAAGGATATGATGAATAAAATTTTTAAAATATTTCAATTGTTTTGGTCATTTTTATAGACAGAGTTTAAACTGCAATCTAAAAATCTAACTTTTCAAGCCATAAATATGTTAAAATTTATTAAAATTGTGTGTCGCAAAAGATAAAACTCCTTTGAAGGGATATGATGAATAAAATTTTCAAAAAATATTGTTTTGGTTATTTTCAAAGATCGAGTTTAAAACGCGGACTTGTATTATGCAGTTTAGATACCCAGCAGTTCTTATTCACAAATACATGTAAATGATTTAAATTGAAACAAAATACACCATTCGTAATTTAATCAAACTGTTTCATATATTCGAAAAAGATGTATCTAACAACCTGGAAACACACGAGAATAATATTATGTTTGTTCGTTTTGCCTTAAAATTCCAAATATTTACGTATCCGTCATACGTGATTTACTGATTGATACAACACGTAATTGACGGATGCGATCAGTAAATTACGTTTACATCCGTAAAATACGTTTACATCCGTAAAATACGTACACATCCGTTATTCATGGATCCGTCATCGATCAGTGAAAAATCAGTCATCAATCAGTCAAAAATCCGTTATCAATCAGTCAGCAATCCGTCGATAAATAACGGCTACTGATACAAGGACTGTAATTACACGTGTGACTAATCAACCAAATACACATACGAAAGAGTCATTAATCAATTACATATGTGATTACACTTGTTATTCATTTTCAGCAATGAGCATATTACCAATTACACATATGATTGATTCATTATATAATTACACGTTGACTAATCAACCAACTGCACATACGAATGAGTCATTAACCAATTACACATGTGATTACACCTTGTATAAATTATCACTTTCAAAATATGCAGTAATCACATTTTTTTAATTTAACTCCGACACAATCTTATATATTTAGCAAAACAAAATAGAGAATTTCATCACAAGATGGAAACACCAACACACAATATCTGCGAATTTATATATAAGAGACAAGTGGACGGTCGAGTACAATTTATGAGAGTTAAAAAAATTAATTTGATAAGAGAAAATGTGGACAAGTGTAAGTTTGAAAGTACATCTGTCTGGCCAGTAGAAACATGGAGATGTAACAGATTATACGTCTGTACCTTGTTCAATTTTAAACACCATGATGATTTTCTCGAGGATTTATTTTTTGTGGACAATGTTTTGATTCGGTGTTAGCACACTTTATATACTGTCATCCCATTTCCTATGTGTAAAACACGAAAAAGGGTATAAAAAATGCGCACTGATTTATGTATCTAATATATATGTGCGATGTGAAGACGAACAGAGGGCTGCATTGATAAAAAGTATGAGCATTCAAATATTTAAAATCTTGTTAGAATGTATTTAAAATGTATTATTTGGCGTAATATCCATTACTGCATCATTCGAAAAGAAGCTCGCCATGCACAAGTTCGTCATTCGCAAGATAACGGATGGCGATACCACTCGGGTGCAAAGAAAACAAACTATTATTGAAGCACCGTTTCTTGCTACCAGGGATTATTAAAACAGTACTGGAACAGGTGGACAATGGCGAAAGAAATGATTCTGATTCCGAAGCAGAAATATGATGCAGTCATGAGAAAACAGGAAGAGGAACATACCGAAGACGACGAATCAAAGAAACCTCCACTGTCAACACCACCGCAACCGGAAGAAGAAGAGCAACAAAAGGGCGAAAATCGATAAAAAGAACTAGGTACAGATGATGACAAATTACACCCGTTAATTGATATCAGTGTTTCATCGAAATACAGAGGCAGGGTCCATCGGTTGCTTGAATACTTAAAACGTCACTCTAGCTCACTTGGAACGATCGTGGTGAAGTAATCATCGACAATCAAACTATAAACAATTCACACATAATTGACTGGCTGTGTGACATCACACTTCCAAACGGACGTAGACATCCTCCAGTTGGTATAAGTCATTTTTATAGTTTTCTGAAGAAAATCCACGTTCCGCTAAGTTTAATATCAAACGGGAAAAGGAAGCACTTACTCTTATCGGAACTAGTGTAGGGAGGTGATAAAGCAAATACCTTACCAATGACAACCCAAGAGAGTGAACCACCAGCGGTGATGAGTAAAACACAACTCAAACGACGAGTGTATGTGAAAAGGAGCATACACAGTTTATTCCCGTCTAAAACAAAGAGAAAATGGATGTGTGTCAAACTTTGACTTAATATTGTTGAATTATTATAATCGTTATATATCCCATTGCATTTATTTAAAAAATGCAAGAAAGAAATATATTTTATTTATTTATTTATTTATTATCATAGTTTAAGATTCTATTCTTATCTGACGGTTTCAGTTATCTCAAGATATCCAGATTTCTCTGCAAGAATAAGCAATGATACAGTTTCTGGTAAAGCAGTCCCAAATTGTAATTCGAGTCGAACCTTCCCTGTTTGATGAGGGAGAGGTATTTCGAGCCGGGAAAATGCGGTTCCAAGTCAAAACAAAAGAGAGCACATCCTTCATTAAAGTCAGTTCTACTTATATCATTCCCTGCATCTGATAACCACATTCCATTACTTTCATACATTTTGTCATATGCAGTGACGTTAGTCACCCCCTTTCCCTGTTGAAATCAAGTTTTAGCGGCATACCACCCAAAGGTATTCCGTCACAGTACATGGTGATTTCTTGTAAGTCATAGTGTTTAAAGTTCCGTGGGTTGAGCTTGTAGTCACCGTTCACAGCGTCGGATGAGGTCATTCCCATAACGATACGTTGCGGTTTTACGTCTTGAAATATATTCTCCAGTACAACATTTGTACTCCCTTTGACTAAGCTGAGATGTTTGATTGTGCTTTTGGTAAATGGATACATGCACTGGAATGCTGTAACGCCATTGAGTGAGCATATATTATGGCGGGGTTAACCTTAATCTTTGCACATTTGATCATAATGTCTTCAATAACAATATCAAAATTCTGGTTTTCGTCATCACATATAAGACAGAAACCCGGTTTACTTCTGAACAATTCCAACGAAACATCAGTCATGTTCAATAAATATCGATCCATTTGAAACAATTTGTGGAATAGCGGTCCCTGTAAATCAACAGTCTTGGAATTAGCAATGAATTTCCTTCTCTCGTACGCTCCGGAATTACTTGTTACTGAATCCATATGTCCACTGCGGTCCTTATAGAAAAGCATACTTGAAAGTTGTGAGGTCTTAGCATCCTGGCCATATCCGAGGAGCGATTTTATGTAACTTTTATAAGGGTAACACGTATTACTACTACTAATCAATGTTCCTTGTACGTAACAGTCTAACTGAGAAAACAGTGCAAAAAACAATCCATTTACGGGGATGACGGTAGAGTCTGGTGCTAAATCGTCCCCGTTGGCGTGCTTCACGCGGGGTTTCACGTATAATTTAGTTCGTTTAAAGTCTAAATATTCCATTCCTTTAGGACCAGACAGACAAAATATTATCGGGTTGTATGCAGTCACCTGAGACGTGGGTCTTATCTCTTCGTATGAAATACTTTCCACTCCTAATTGATATGGTGGAAGTTGAAAGAGTTCCAACTCACTCGGCTGCGCTTCTGTGAAGTTTTCTTTTGTTAACAGTGACATGCTTAACAACGCACGCTGGCTTTCGTTCACCCTTGCTTGATCGTCGCTTTGCTACTCGTTGTCGACTATTTTTCCTTTTCATTCGACTCTTATTTATTACACTTTTACATGACGTCATCATTGACAAAATACGTCTTTCTTTTTGTTCTTTTTCTGTTTCTTGTTCGTCTCTGTGGGTTTTCTTTGAATGGTGGTTCGCTTACGTTTCCTCTTATTTATATCACCACCTTCCTCTTTTAATGTCTCTTTCGCCATTTCAACCATTTGTGCACTAGGACTTACGAGACGAAGCTTAACTTGTTCTTCTTTTTCCGCATTGACCAATGGCGACGGTTTGTCAATTGGCACCATGAATGACACGTTATCGGTATTTTTCAAATGGTTAATGTACGATGTATTCTTTCCTTGCATGCCGTTTAAATAGCACATGTACTTCACCCACTTCTCTCTATCCGGGATGTACATTTTATCAACATTCATCATGTTCATGGTTTTCTACACTTTCTATTTGACGCACGAACTGGAGTGTGAATGACAAATTCCGTTTTAAGAATGAAGCTTCTTCCCCCGTTTCGTCGCAGATATGAATCTCAATCTCTCGGATTTCTGTCTTTTTTATTGGTACGAATATTGGAGCGAACACGTAGTTCCAGGTATTTTGAGTCTGCGGGAAAATTCTTCGTACAAGTGAGTACTGGTTGTGAAAAACGTTCACACCAGTGCAAATATCTCAAAATATGTACAGTTCATGTCTGTTCTTTTTCTCCGGTGAATAAAAGTCGAGAAATCAAATTTTCCAATCACCCTCTAAAGTAATGGACGTGTTTAAATAAACTTTAAAATGGAACGCCGTATTACTTGGATAGTAGGAATTCGCCTGATCGCTTCGAGTGAAAATTATGTAATCGTTCATGCTATATTGGTTATGTTCTCCTCCGGGATGTACTCGTTGTAACGAGATGGCCACCCTTGGAATTTACACAGATACTCGGTTTTACCCCCTCTTTTCCTTTTCTTTATTATTTTTTCCACAACCCAAAGACTATTTTCGTCTTTGTCAACCCTTTACAAATCACTTTCGTAGAAGCTTCCGCGGTTATGAGTTCGTCTCCATTAATGTCAGTCAGTCGATATAAATTTATGTTTTTTTGTGATATCGTCTCGCAATCTTAAAAACTTCTTCCGTCCAATTTTCAGTGTAGGACCTATCGAAAATGTGATGTGTGAAATTCTTACAAGTGCACCTATCTTAAATTTGTATCGTCCCTTGTTCTTACTTGCTATACTTTTGGAGGTTTCTTTCTTTCTTAACTGTTTTTTTTTTCTTTTTTTTTTGTCTATGTACATGTGTACCCATATGTCGGCCTCGTTCGTACGATAGTTCACGTCTTTAGCAGCAATGTATCCTAGGGTACGTCGTGGCGTTGCATTGTAACTTTTTACAATGGATTGTAAGTCATCTATGAGTCTGTGTGAACGTTTTTTTAAGAAAAAAATCGCCAAAATTTATTGCGTTACGTTCTAATAACACGTTCCACGAAGTTGCATTTTATTTCTTCGTTTTGTGTTACAAAGTGTCGAATTCCCTTTTCTTTAAACAACTATTGTGTTTGTTTCGATAGAAAGCATTTATCCTTATCGGTGCGTATCTTTTCTGTTGTCGTGTTACGAAAGATCTTTTTCAGTGCCTGGGAAACCTCGTGTCTAGTTTTTGTTTTTAGGGGTTCCATTCATAAATATTTACTAAAGACGTCTAGAACAACTAAAATATATCTATAACTATCGTTTTCCGATGATATATTTCCAATTTCCATTAAATCTGATTCCTACAGATTGCCAATACCCGTTGTGTATATATGTAACATTATAAAAGACCTCCGAGATGTTTTTAGGAGAGAGTAGTTGCCTTGAGAGTTAAGCCATCTCCGAATCTTGTGTAATCCAATATTTTTTCTCTCGTCCCTCGTTTACTGTGTGATATAGCTTTTGTGCGGAAGAATATGATCCAGGTTCTTTTAAATTATAATAATATTTGCTCAGAAGTTTGTCTACTTGCTTATTCATCACAGAAGCCTATTTACAATTACTTGTTATTTCTTGACGGAATTTATATAGCGAAAGTTTGAGTCATTCCGAGCATATTTCTTAAAATCTGCTAATAATAACTCGAATTTTTTTTCACCATCTGTCTAACAGCAATTATACATATTCATCTGGAGGATGAACCCCCCCCCCCTTAATTTAACTTGCTTTTTCATCGCAGAAGCCAATTTACAATTGCATGTTATTCATGCTTCTTCACAGTGGAAATTGGAGTCATTACGAACATATTTCTTGAAATCTGCTAATAATAACTCGATTTTTTACTGCATTTGTCTAACAGCAATTATGCATTTGCATCTGGAGGATGATTCCCATTCCGAAAAAAAATGAGTACCAGACGTGGAAAAATATCAGGTCAGTTGGATTTTTTTTTCTTTTACACAATCACATAAAAAAAATTAAAAAAATATTTTATCTTCGTATTTTTTTATGTGTACTGCCTCCAAGGGGATATAATCTATATATATAAAATGAATAATTTATAATTTCTGGAACTCATTCATTCATGGGTTGTTCTTCATTCTGAAAAAAAGAAGAATATTACATCATCACTTTACTGTGAAGTCACGTGACACTAATGTTTACGTTGCGTAATAATCATTCATTCAAAATCGTTCAACCAATTTACGAGGGGTGGACAGGAGGGGAACCTTCTCCCATCTCCCACCCCTCTTCTTCCATCTCCCACCCCTCAGTCTCCCATCTCCCAATCCAAGTCTCCCATCTCCCAACAAATAATACAAATTTTCTCCCTTAGTATCAATTTTACCTTTTACTTTTAGATAAAGTCTTCTAGATAAGTTGGTCCTTCTACATTTCTACCTCGCCTATTAACAGATGTTGGAACATAATCTAAATTGTCTACCTGTAATACACTTTTTCAAAAGTTGCAATATTGTTCTTCGGCCAGGGTAATAGTGTCATCGTCTGTTTTTGAGTATGATGAAGAAGTAAGGAGCAGTAAAACTTGCTCTATGGGTACATGTACCGTTTTGATTCCTCAAAAACAGTGGTGGAGATAAGTGCACTGTCCCGGCTATATAGTTGTTGATTTTTCATTCACAGTGGATATGATCTTCGAAATGCATATGCCTCCTTCCAATGTTCAATTGACCATCGAAAAAATACAAATGAGACTTTAAGTGTACATTTTGTTCAGGTTGATCATGTGAATACTGCCCTAAATATTGCAATGAAAATTGAATATTTGAACAATTTGGCAAACTGCTTATTATAAGATTTAACGACAATGTCCCTATATTGTGTCAGCTCTGATACCTCTTTGAATGACGCATTTACCACGCCGTTTGGTGTATTCCAGGAGTAATTTGATTTCATATCTCTTGAGTTTGGATAGAATTTCTGGTTTAATTTTTAATCAATTTTGAAAAAGTAACATTGAACATTGATATTTGGATATAAGGCTTTTTTGAGGTGAATATACTGAAAACCATATAATGTTCTCTCCTTAATATGTTCAAGTACTCTTTTGATGAAATCATGAGAACAATCCAGAACTGTAGGTGTCTCCTTTCTCAGCCTTAAAATACTTTGTAAATTTTCGTTAGTAAGAGTAAGAACACAGTTGGCTTCTAACTTTGAAACATAAGTGGGATTTATCTTGTTTAACACTTCCCCTATTCCAGTGACGACTTATCTTATAATGCTAAATGTGACTGAATTAATGTCCACCACAGCCTTCCATGCATCTGGATTTTTAACCTTCTGAGTTAAGTGCGGTAGGTGAAATTATTTCAAACGGGAAAAAAAATTGAAATTAAAATTTGTTTGCTGGATGATATGAAGAAACGATGTAGAAGCATAGATACACTTATGCTGAAAGAGGTCTTGCAAACAGGAGGAAACTGAAGCTCAGCAATTCGGAAAATTTAGAAATCAATGAATCTGGACACTACCGTTTTTTCCGTATATTTCTGTAGCAGTTGTGTTTACCAACCAATTACCGTCGTGGGTTTAGGAAAATGCATGGTAATGAAATAGTTATAGCTAATAATGTAAAGAAACAATGAAGGGATATGGAGTAAATATACATGAGACAAAGTAATACATACTGTGAATGCACCATTATTCGTGGGGAGCCAATTTTCGTGGATTTCGTGGTTGACTCTAACCACGAAATAAAAAACCCAACGAAATACAAAATTCCGATAACCTTTCAATGGCGAAAGTCTGAAACCACGAATTTAGGAACCCAGGAATGTATGAATTTTAGCAAAACCACGAAAATTGGAACCCACGAAAATAAATGCATCCACAGTATTTGACGTCACTTTAGACTGTCTTGGTTGGCTTTTGTGTCATAGAAACATTTAATGAAAACAATTCCAGTTAGGGGAGTGCGTCTATCCTCTGCGTTTCCCTTCTTTACAACCTCAATTTTCCTTCTATACTGTTCTCCCCAGACAGGTCTTTAATCTTGATCTTATATTATGGTAGCGTCAACTTTATCCAGCTTCCCTTAATTTGCATAATTTTGAAAAGAAATGAAAATACGAAATGACAGATTTGCTCGGACAGTAAGGAAAAGGACACTATGGGAGGTAACTCCATAATACTGGTTTACGGTTTTACAAATACTATCGGTACCAGTTTCGTTGCAATACACAATCCGGATCACAACAACATTCTCAGCTTACGAAATGTTGAAAAACAGTGGATTTCTGGAACTGGGGAATATTTGGTAAGTTTTTATTATATTAATATGTTATAACAGATAAATGATGTAATTTATCGTCTGCCAGAAGTGCAGATTACCCGTATGTCGGGCACTTGGAATATAAACAATCTTCTGCAGAATGGCTTCAAGGTTTCGGTTGAAGGGGAAATTTACCAAAAAGATAAATTTTATTAGGTCAACTGCTCAAAAGAAGGCTAATAGGTCTAGGTCGACATCTGAAGACCATTGTTACTCAAGTTTAGGTGATGACTTTTGTTCAGATGATCGCGATATTGGTGCATCGGTTGAAGTGTCTAGTGACCCCTCTCATAATGAGGATTGGAAAGAGGGAAGAAGAGTGGTGGAACTTTTACACTTATCAAAGCAACTATATTGTAAATTGTGTAATTATCCCCTCCAGTTGGCTGACACTTTAGGGGAAAGGAAATATGGGCTTGGAAGCATCTTGGTCATCCAATGCAACAGCTGTAATGTGCATAATAGTGTGGAAACAGGAAAAAGAAA
>MJUU01032952.1:68112-90714 GCA_002080025.1 Modiolus philippinarum | reverse complement strand
AATGTAATGTACGATATAATGTACAAAGACCTTAGTGCCCGCGGCAGTCCGACGGACGCAATAAAAAATGAAATACTATTAAAAGAGTACTTCAAAAAATGAGCTACTACCAAGGGTACTGCGTAAAAGAGAAAAAAGTCACAGAGTCTCTTTCTCCAAGGGTCGTACAATCATCCAACGGTAAGTTTATAGAATACAGCACGTGTGCCAGCTGCAAAATCACGAAGACCAAGTTTATACGCGCCGCGGCAGGTGGTAAACTTGACATACACAAGGCCATCAAACCTTTAGTGCCGAAGGGCGGAATTACTCTCCCAGGAACGAATTACTGTGGACCTTATAATTCAATGGACTTACCCACCAAGAACAAATTAGACAAGGTCTGTAGGAGTCATGATCTTTGTTATGAGGACACTGCCGACAAACAAAAATGTGACAAGAAGATGATGTCTGACCTGATGATGGAAGAATTCTGGAATGGAGCAGAAACATTAGGCCTGAGAAGTCTACTAAAGAAATATCCAGGTATACACAGTTGTATATGCAATTTATATTCATTAGGGCTACTATGTTTACTTTAGAGGGCATGCGGAGAAAAGATAAGAAAACAATTTTATACCATAATAGGGCTATTCAAACAAAATCTCCTTCGGTTTGTTCATGTGTCACAATATAACTGAGCTTTGAACATTTATATCTGGTATTGATCAACTAGATTTAAATGGTTCTTGGTAAAATTTAATTTTGTGTTTGTTATTGTCTTTTCACTAATGTTACTCTGTTCTAAAATTTCACGAGAAGGAACTGATATGATGTTTATTTCTTTTGATCTTCATAGTAAAAACAGTAAATTAAAATGGTTTCTTTTTCAACAGCAGCATCAAGAAATAACTCGTAGAATTTTTGTCATTGAAATAATTGTTTTAAAAATGACCATTCTTATACAAAAAATTAAAATATAAGTTGCGAGACAGCTTAATGTCATATAAATTGGACAACATAATAAGGTTTGTATAAATGTCGTGCATGGAGAACAACAAAATTAAAATATGCATCAGACTAAAATCTAAAAAAATATATGCACAAGAAAGAAAAGGCCCAAATTTTCGGAGTTAACTCCTTTTGCGAGGGTGAAAAAAGAACAAGACATCACCGTTGACCAGAGACACGTCTCACTTCTGTTTGTACAAAAAAAACTAAATTTTGTATACAAATTTGTAAGATTATAATAGATCATTTGCACATTTCAAATTTGTTTACTTATTCACTTTTACAGCAGCCGTTTTGCTGAATCCTGATCTATGTACAGTAGGGGAAGGCAACCTGGGAATGAGCTAAACTAAGAACAGAGATAGTATACAACTCTAAATTATGTAAAACGTTGTTTTATCACTTTACAATTTCACGTTTAGCATATTTTATTACAGATTTGGTTGGGAAACTTCTGTGCTTTGGATGTGAGCCAATGCCCGAAATTACCGGAGATTTGTTGATGGGCATGATATACATTACAAAATTTGGGGCATCAAGGTCAAATAGAAGACACAAGTCAGAGGATTTGGCACAAAACTTTGAAAGCTTTGTGTTTGATTGCGATGGTAAATGGTTGTTATACTTACATGTATAAGGTATTATAATGAGGAAACTTTTTATACCCCCACGAAGTTTGGGGAGTATATAGGAATCACCCTGTCCGTCTGTCCGTCCATCCGTCTGTCTGACAATTAGTGGACCGATAATATTATTTATTGTATAAACCCAGATTCCAAAACAGCTGATATAGTACAGTCCCAATCTCGTCGTTTTCTTAGTTCTTTCTTCTCTAAACTCTTTACTTAAAATTATATTATATATGCCATTTTTTCAGTCTGTGCAATTCTTCCTTAGTCGTTTTGTCTCCACATAATGTTTGAAGGAATATTTAATGTGGTCATATTAATTTCGTGCGTTCTTTACTGCAAAAATATTTCATCAAAAGCGTTTCGATGTTGTGTGATCTAAGAAAAAAACTAAGATTTCGACATTTTCTCGTATGAATGCATACCCTCCCTTCAAAAATTTATTGTGCAGAAATGGATTAAAATAACACGCAAAGGAAAACAAATACACGTTTCATATTAAAAAAAAAACGGTACAATAACATGCATTTATTTCCGAATGAAACTTTTTGTCAGAAACAACTGAATAACCCAGTCTGCAAGTACAGGTAACTTAAACTGGTAATCACACACGACAGAAATTAAACCAGTTTTCATGATCTTAAAACAGTCACAACAAACAAAGTAAAGAATTGAAGAATTAAATTATATGAAGACAGATTAATAAAAGCATTGTTATGCTTATTTCTGAATCCTATTTGTTGTTATAATATGTATATGTATAATATTTGTATGTTACTTAACTTATCAGCATGCCCATTCACGTACTACAGTACGTAATTCACGTACATTATAAAATTTGCACGTATATTTAAAAAATTAAAACGTGCAAGCACGTACATTTGAAAAAAATTGATTATTTAACATTGTGCTTTTCAGATCAAAATGTATTGTTCAAATCAAAAGTGAAAGGAAAATAGTCGTCGCAATATGTCATGCAACTTGATAGGTTCCTTGCGAAAATGTTTTAAGTAGCGAACTTAAAATACTGGTGTACATATGTACCCTCAGAAAACGCCTTGTACCCCCAAATTTAAATTCAAAGGGTACATGTACTCCCAACTGCAAAAAGCAGTGGGCATGCTGCTTATCAATATGTTTAAACCAAGAATTAAATTATAAGTAATGATATCAATGATTGTGTTGGTGTATTAATAATATAAAGTATGATACAGTGAACTTAGGATTATTTATCCAAAAATAACTTCAAAAAAGGTCACTTGAAGTCAAATCAACCAATCATATGAATGTATTCAGCAATATGCAAAACATTTAAGAATTATTTAAATATAAAATAAGATTAAACATATCTTGGAGTCAAATCAAAATGAGATATTTCGAGATTAATTATGTGTATAATTTACATATAGTCTGATGAAGTATCAATTCCTATACAAATTTCTGAAGGTAAATGAAATGTTTAAATTTTACCTGGAATGAGCAAGTTTCCAGACTAAAGTTCTTATCTGAATTGAGCTTCTTTTGCACATCTTTTAATGATTGATTGATTGAATATTGTTTAACGTCTACTCAGCAATATTTCAGCTAAATCAAGACGGAGAACAAGTTTGTTATTAAATCGTCACCCTATATTGAAGCTTCTTTAACTCTGCCAAATACTGGTAATAAATCCAAATGAATAAACAAGTCTGCATTGGCAAGATACCCCAGTTTCCCAATATCGAAACATAACTATTTGTTTTAACTGTACATAACCTTTTAATTTAAATGTACATAACTATTTCTTATAAACTGACCAGTGACCAGTTTTCCCTAAAATAATGGATGTCTTTACTCATTTTTACTGTGTTGAATTTTTATTCAAATAATTCGTATTTTAGCCTTTCTGATATTGGTTTATTTTCTTCAGTATGTCCTCAAGGTCATAAACTTGAAAGTAACAATGTATTGCGTCTGTTACACTATGTTTCTGAAGTCAGCACGATTTCTCCTAAACTCAGCTATCGACTTTTCGAAATACTTTAGGAAGTCATGCAATCGTTTATTTGGTTGAAAAGTAAAGATTCATGTCAAGTGATCAATATTACAGTCATACTGGCACTACAACCAGAAATTAAAAGTAATTCAAAATCGAAATAAAGGTTGACAGAATAACCGGGGGTAACGAGGTCCACGTGTTAGAAGAAATACCACGCTTCCTGCACGTTAAAGAACCCTTGTAGCAAGCTCTTTTTGGGGTGGTCCGTAGGTGATCGGCTACAAGGCTTAATTCCCCGCCCTTGACGATTTCACCCTACTTTTCCAGTGGCAGTCAGAATTTCCCGTCCCATGGCCCTTTCCATACCCCAAAGTGATTTTTTATCAACAAACTTGTTCTCGTCTTGATATAGCTGAAATATTGCTGAGTAGACGTTAAACAATATTCAATCAATCAATCAATCTCCTTACAAGTCAGCTACAATGGTTCGCGGTCAAGCTTTTCGTATTATGACCTGAATAGCCAGAATGGACTTGGCATACCCTTATCCACCACCTGACAGGGCCCCTGGAAACCGATTCAGGTGCCTATTCATGCAAAGCAAACAATGTTATCAGCAAACAGATTGATGAAATAGACAGAAGTGTCGACACAGCAGTTGTAGCTTTTGAAAATCTATACGCAGAGTAAAGCTTTCAACAGTACTGTCCACTGACACGATGAGGAGCACCAGATTTATTTTCATTAGTTATTGCCTTGTCATTTTCCTTGGCTTGTTTATCAATTAAGTGCTAATCATCATTCTTATCCTCGGAACTCTTTCTTCTGAAAGAAGCCGACAGTTTTAATGATGAGACATCACACTGATTGCAAAGGACACCACGCCCTAAAAAAGTCTTGCAGACGCTTTACATTATTACTTTCGATCTTTTAAATTGCCTAAAATATCTTTGGCGACCAAAAATTACTGCCTGGCCACCGAAAGTTTCAATTGGCGACCAATATTTTGACAATGGTTGCCAACTGGCAACCTGATATAGTCTGCTTTGAGGCTGACTGGTTTTGTGGGCCACATATAAACTTCCTAACATAAAATGTCCTTGACAGACTATTGATACCTCCGCACATGCTTGAGATGTCTGTACTTTATTAAGTGAAAGTTGATTTAAAGGGTGTTGAATAGCTAATTGGATACCCATTTAGATAGACATTGTGAATTGATTGTATATGCAGGACGAATTATTTGGTAAATGCATATGATTCCATTGGAATTTTTTTCTTCCACAATCCAAAGAAAAACAGAGAGACCGACTGAAATTCTGGAATTTATATCGGTTAAATCCAGAATAAATTTCAAAATTCAACTGAAATAGAAGATGCAAATGTTCAATGTATATATTGAAACATCCTGCAGTTTCTAACCTGTTTGTTGAAAACTGCGAGAATAAATGAATAGCCTCCAAATGGGTGGTGCTAAACACAAGTTTGTAAAAACAAATTACTAAATTCAGTTTTAAATAACTGAATATTCCAAAAATTGTAGTTTAGAACGAAATACAGGTACTCATAACGAAAAGAGGATGACTTGAGAACAATTTAAGATGAGGAAAATATAAAGTATTTCTGCGCTTTCAGGTACCTATCAGTTTTACCTTCGATACCTATCCTAAAATGAAATGCTCAGGGTTAGATGCTTTATATTGGTGTGTGTTACGTTTAATTATGGTACATGTAGTCATGCTTATAAACAGCTTATTACAATGGGCATTTTTAGTCCTCAATTTTACGGAAATGTTGTTAAAAATGCCAGAAATTTATTAAAAATTAATTAAAAATCCAGAAAAGCTGGGACGTAACTTACATTCTTTACGTAATAGGGGATATCGGCAAGATATTCTGCTTGCATGCGTTAAATAAGCTTTGAGACCTAGTCCGGCTGTCCCGAGTTCCTATCGTTGTCTACGTTTGTCTTTTGTCTTATACGTGTTTTTCTTGTGTAGTTCACTTGCAAATTGTTGCATGTAATTATAATTTTCAGCCATTGTAGGTGCTTCCTGTTATCCATTTTTAGCATGATAGATCTAAAAAGCACAGAGAAAAATCGTGACATGACTTCTATCCGACAAAACTGGATCCATTTATTATGTATGTTAGAGCGACGGTTGCAACAAATTTAGTTATATACTGATGTAGAATTTTACATTCCGTATTTCGAATGCCAAAATTGTTAAAGCAAAGGAAAGTTACGCAAAGCCCCAACATTCATTCAAGATGTGTTGGATCTTAACACAGAAATTGGAGAGCTGAAGTATGCAACATTAATACCAACTGCATCATTTCATCATTACTAAATATACAAAATAACACTAAAGTAAATGCAGTTGCTAAAGTTATAGTTATTCCATCTCCTAAAAAGTTGGGCAACACAGGAACAGATATACTTAAATGCAGAATACAGGACAATACTGGTACCACTCAGTTGTCAGTACTGGGCCAGAAAATAAACAGTTTTAAGCTGAATGACATTCTGTTGCTAGAAAATATTGAGATGAGAATATATGGATTACTCAGAATATTACCAAGAGATACTGGTTACAGGACTTTAAATTCAGTTGACAGATACTATTCCAAATTTATACCAACAGCACAGACACCAAGTACAGATTTGTCACCTAAAATATGTCTAAGAGCCATAAACGCACTGAATAAATATGATGGCAGACAAAAAAAATCATGTTTTTTGTTAACAACAAATTTAACACAATGCCTATATCTCATTGAACAATTATTTGGCTTTTGTCGATTTCTCAATATTTCAAACCGATGCCAATTTGTAAAGCAACATTCCGTATACAGCATACATAGAAAACGTAGAAATTATTATGTTTATAAAGCTCTGAAACTTGACATAGAAAGTTACTTTTAAAGGGATTATGTCGGCAGGTGTATGCCACAAGAAGTGTAAATGGATGGTTAAACAACATTACACACACAAAATTCTATTGTTTATCCATTTCGTACGAAATATGGCTGGTATGTGATCCACACATATTTGCATTGTGACGGTCTTTACACATTCTGGCATTTTCACATTAATGTTTAAAAATATACACATATTTTATTCACGAATATTATACTTCATCTTTGTTAACTCAAATTTACGGGGAAATTTGTGGACCGTTAATTTTCCCTAGTCAACAGGATTTAATTATCAATAGTACAAGTAGGGTTTATCCATATTAATATTTATTAACAATGTCTTGAGACAATTGGCAACACTTTTAGTTACTCACATTACTTAGGAAAACGACCCATTTTTGATTGATTGAATATTGTTTAACGTCTACTCAGCAATATTTCAGCTATATCAAGACGAGAACAAGTTTGTTAATAAATAATCACTTTGGGGTATGGAAAGGGCCATGGGACGGGAAATTCTGACTGCCACTGGAAAAGTAGGGTGAAATCGTCAAGGGCGGGGAATTTAGCCTTGTAGCCGATCACCTACGGACCACCCCAAAAAGAGCTTGCTACAAGGGTTCTTTAACGTGCAGGAAGCGAGGCATTTCTTCCAACACGTGGACCTGAGTTTACATCCCATCCGAAAGATGGGTTGTGTATTTATTAATCCCGCACAACCACGTAATGGGTCCTATTTCTATATCCCGGGACCCTCGGGGTCAGCCTCCGTTTAGGAGGGGTCACACCCCGCAAGCCGGAGATACTAGGTCCTATTTCTATATCCCGGGGTTCCCTCGGGGTCCTCTGTTAGGAAGACTCATACTCCAAGCTCAGAGGATGCTGCGGGCCTATTCATAAGCTGAGAATTGTGAATAGAAGTATCACATATTTATGCTAATTTCAAGATGCTTATTAACAACATAATTTCCAAACTACTTCAGTATTTATTGTAAACTTCTTGGTATGCTAACAAAGCTGTTTCTGGTGGTAATATTTTGACCCTTGGAAAATTATAATTCTATCAAATTGCCACTAATCTATTGTCAAACCTCAGTATTAGATAGCAAAACAATCATATCGTGACTAATGCTTATCTTAAGTGGCTTATTTACTACATAATGGTCTTGAAGTTCTTGATAGCCAATTTATATTTTGAAGGGATTAAGTAACAATTTTGCAATCTATTCATTTTGCTCGTAATAGACAGTGAAAAGAAATTTTATCTGTGCGAGTTCAAATTCAAGTTTTATAACAATCCAACAGTAATTACAGTTACCTCTAACAGTCATCCAGTAGACCAGAGCCTCCGCGGAGTGCGCTCAGACTCCTTTACAAATGTAGACATAGTTACTGCCACACTGTGCAGGCTCTGGTCTACTGGATGGGTGTAAGAGGTGGCAAAATGCTGCTCAGTAGAGTTAATTGTATAACATTGCCTGAGGTTGAAATCTTTATTCGCATTGTCTGATTTTTCTTCCTCTTTTGTTTTCATAAGTTCGTTGACTGTCTCTTGCCAACCAACTAAACAGTGATTACTGACGTTAGTGCCCAATCATCTTAGACATGTCACTGTTTTGAACAGCACTGCTTTCCTTGGCCAGGTCAGCGGCACGTTGTGATTCTGTAATTACTGTTGAATTGTTACTTGGGGTTGTAGTTGAATCATCGGTTGTCGGATCTATTTCTTTTTTATTCTCTAATAATAACTGTTTCAGAACGGTCTTATGGTTGCTTTGAGTTGTTATTACTCGCCTTTAGGTCGTTGTCTCTTTGACACATTCCCCGTTTCCCTTCTTTTATCTAATAATTGTTTGCGCTAAATGTCGAGTCACAGGTCATTCACAACTTCCTGTAAATTAATACCACCGCCTCTACGGATTAAACAAACAAACTCCCTCTCAGCTGCTTGGAGTGCTGTGTCTGATAAATCAAGTGTAAATAACCGATTTTAATCCTTCTGCTACTACACCCATAAAATGAACGTTATGAAATGTGAATTGCGTAATCATCCGGACAGAACATTTGTCAATCACTCGTGTAGTGGTTTAAAAAACGGTTTTATTACTCTTGATCAACATGAAACGATAAACACTTAATAGTGTAAAAATAACTTAAGTGCTAGGACACAAGAGTCGGTTGTAACATTGTTAAAGAACTCCAAAAAAGGTTTCATTTACGGACCTTTTACTATTCCACCATTTGTAAATTATAGGGTCAGTCCTATTGGAATAGTTTATGCCCGTCAACTTTTTTAAACATTAATGTTTTTCATTAAAATTTATGAAGACGTTCATGAAGATGGGGAAATAGTTGAAGAAGACGTAGTTTACGATCCGGAGTTCATGCGTATACTATTCGGATGATGAAGACGATATCATGGATCTGGATGTTCCAATTATGGACTTAAGTGACGATGAAGGTTTTTTTAGAGACAATGATGAATATTTTGAACCAGAAATTGATATAAATGAACTCAACAAAAGAATTATTAATGAATGGCTAGATAATTTGCAAGATGTGAGAGATTTTATAAGGAGACAATAAGACAATTCCTGTCTACATTTTGATGTCGCCTGAGGGTCTTCAACAGAGGTGAACAACATTCCCCCTCAAGCGAGATCAAGAAGGTATCCTTGACAAAAATTATATCAAGGTCACTCCCTTGCTCCCCTACCGCCATGGAGTGCCAACTTGGGCGATGCCCAGGGTTATCCAGCTGAAAGCACCAGGGTTGCAAGAAGAGAATAAAAATGTTGAGCAACATCGATCGCAGCTAAAATATGTCATTGAAGCAACACATGTCGGGAGCGGTCATTGAGGAAAAAAGTAAAACCGGGCAATGTCTGCCTACAAATATTTGTCATTAAGTAACCCGACGAAAGACAAAACAAAACATCGATAGACAACACGGGACACATTGAAATATTGAAACTTAGGTTGAAAGGGCAAAAATAGTCGTGTGTACAGATTATAACATTTTAGTAAAAAACAATGAAAATATTGAACAGCCAAATTGAAAAAAATAAATGAATTAGTAAACATATAAGAAATTCTCACAAGACAAACACGCCATAACTGTAATATTATATGAGCATACACCTCAATGTCCACTTTCATTTGGGATACTGACACGTCATACCTTTCATTGATGTTATGTGACGGCCATAGAATTTCTTGAGGGATAAAATTTACATAGGTTGAATAAATCCCTGACTAAGCAGCTTTTGGGACAGTGTTTTTGCTCTGTTCAAAAACAACTGTACAAACTACAAGCTCGACAGTAACGAATCAACTGAGAAATGTACACTCCATTGGCTGGAGAGGTAGGTATATTGCTGTTAAGAAAGGGAAGGTTCACATTGGGAAATTAAAATCATCCCGCTTGTCATATAGCTTAGATTTTAAACGTCCATC
The DNA here is from genome assembly GCA_002080025.1 of Modiolus philippinarum. Lineage (NCBI taxonomy): Eukaryota > Metazoa > Mollusca > Bivalvia > Mytilida > Modiolidae > Modiolus > Modiolus philippinarum. The sequence continues at coordinate 80,742 of MJUU01032952.1, read as the reverse complement.
TTCGTCAATATACAATAAAAGATCTAGGTACGAAGCTGAAGTGGGTGTTTCAGTTGTTTCTTTAATTTCAAGCTCATTGGGATAGATCTGATTAAATACTCCTTAAATCTAGGATCAGGGAGGCCAGCTTAAGCGGCAAGATGAAATTACAAGAGAGTCAAAAGTCAGACCGGTTACGATAATGTCAAGTCGGCGTCTCGATAGGTTTCAAGATAGGCTATCAAATCCCAGCGACACATCAGTGAATGAATGGGTTGCGGACAGGCGAAGCCAGGCAACGTCCAGAAAGTTGACAAAGGAGGAGTTTTGATCATTCTTGATAGAGAACCTCGCTGGTAAGGCAAGCCAGGAAATATTGGGTCGGGGTGACGGTATTAAGAATAACCCAGACGAAATTATAAAGATCTTAATAAAGGTATTTGGAGATGGAGACAATTTTCAGTTATAACAACAAAAGTTTTATGCCTGTAGGCAGAAGGACGAAGATTACATCACGTGCTCACTAAACATGGTTAGCGTGTATGACAAAATCGTACAATTGGACCCATCATTTAGAGCATGCCGCGACGCATCTCTGAAAGGTAGAATGGCTGAAGCTGGGAAAGATGAAGGTTTAAAGAGAGAACTATGGCGCTTAAATATAGAATTTCCAGATCAAACATTCTTTGAATTAAGGGATAGAGCAATACATTGGATGGGCAAAGCAGGCGACAAAATAAATACAACAAATTATGAAATTGCAGAAACCCCATCAAGACAGAAAATGACGTTCTCGAAATGGTAAAAAGACAAGAAAAGATATTGAAAAACAACAACAAATTGATCCGCTAGTTCATGCTATTTCTTCAAGAAATAAAAACCAACAGACAACACATACAAAAAGGAGGATGGCGTGCTGGACATGTTGGAACACTTACAGCGAGACTGCGAAGACCAAGCAGTCACCAAGGCCAAAAAGATTTCATTTAGAACCTGTAATGGGGAATAACACTTCAGGTTCATTCAATAAAGACTCATGTATTGAAAACGCAACAGGGATATAATATGTCAACGAGGCCATTGTAAAGTTAGATGGTATTGGCGTATGGTGCTTACTGGATACAGGAAGCCAGGTTTCTACAATAACCGAATCCCTTTATAGGAAATACGCCTCAATACTAGGAAAACTTGTAGATATTACAGATATATTGAAAATATCAGCAGCGAATGGTGGAGAGATACCCTATGTTGGCTACATTGAATGTAACCTGGAGGCTCTTGGAAGCACTTTTAAAGATTTGGGATTCCTTGTAGTGAAAGACCCTGATAATGACACCATGATACAAAGGATGAAAAAGGTACCAGATATAATAGGCTCCAATGTCTTCAGAAGTATGCGAGCAGTAGTAAGGCCTAAAACAGATAATTTGCCAGAAGATTGGGGAAAGGTATTAGCTTTTTATGAAGAAATTAGCACTATAGAATGTACTTAAAGTGGCCCATCCGAATTCCCAGCAACCAAACTACCTTTATACCAGCCAGTATTAAGACTATTGAAGCTCAAACAAGACCTGCACCAGGAACTCATAGTCTTGACTGCATCGTAGAGGAAAAGCAAGGACTCACTATGCCTGAAGGTTTTAAGCTAGCATCGAACATAGTATCAGTTATAAAGAATAGCGAATTCCAGTTCAAATATGTAATTATAGAAACAATGATATCAGATTAAAACTTAGAACTATAATTGGACAACTAGCACCTGCAACTACTGATCCGTTAGATCCAATCTACACTGAAATTTCTGAAATAAACCTTAAATGGAACGAACACACTTTAATTGAAAGATTTGATATAGGTTGTCTTAGTAATCAACAAGAAGAACAACTCAAATTGTTGCTGACGAAATTCAAAGATACCTCCAGTAAAGGCGATGATGACATTAGATTTTGCGACAAAGTATCTCATCGAATTATTACAAAAGACAATATACCTGTAAAAATACCATTCTGAGAATCATCTAGTCCTTCTGCAGCCCCGGTGGTACTTATTCCGAAGAAGAATGGTAAACTAAGAATATGCGTAGACTTCAGAGGCTTAAATGCTAAAACGAAAAAGACTCTTATCCTTTACCAACGATTGATGAGGCTCTGGATGCTTTAAATTGAGCAAAGAACTTGATAATATTCTTTGTTATATCAAAGTAGCAAACTTTGTGAATTCCGTTTTACTTGTCTTTATAAATGACACCGTTTCAGAATAAATTTTGAGTCTTAGACGGAAGACTTGTGTGGCCAGCACTTATGCTGTCGAATCCATTTCTAAATTGTTCAAGGTCGGATGTAGATGTCCAACAGACCTGAATTCGCTAAGGAGTATCTCCCTCTTCCATAGCTCTGTCCTTAGATGATGTGTGCTTTCCTTGTTAGATCATATTGGTAATTTATTCTCTATCAGCTTTTACTCATATTACGTTTTTTTTTAATTTCCAAAGTTTGCGTAAGCAATTATTTCAATATTTGCAACCAGTTTGAATAACCTAGAACCACTTAAGACAAGTAGGGTGGAGAAACGCAACGCCCCGTGCAGTATAAATACCCTTTCTGTATTTCTCGTACAAGAGCAGACTCACTGGGCAGACTAAATATCCTGTCCTTTCCCATTTCTCTCATCTTTTAGTGGGAATCAAAACTCTATCCACTTACCAATGCATCTTTCTTGTTTTACTTATGCAAATCGCCAACGAGACCTATGCAAAAGTTTCGAGATACTCTTGAGAGTTCATTCACATCCATTGAACAATCAAGAATGGTTCCGAAACCGAATGCAAATGTGTTCAAGCAAAATTATTTTTGGGTCAGACCAAAGGGTCCATATAGTTTTACTGTATTTTAATTTTTAAAGTTTTGTTTGAGTTTGCTTTTTTTTCGAGGGGGCGTTTGTTTCTTTTTCTTTGATTGATTATTGTTTAACGTCTACTCAGCAATATTTCAGCTATATCAAGACGAGAACAAGTTTGTTAATAAATAATCACTTTGGGGTATGGAAAGGGCCATGGGACGGGAAATTCTGACTGCCACTGGAAAAGTAGGGTGAAATCGTCAAGTGCGGGGCATTTAGCCTTGTAGTCGATCACCTACGGACCACCCCAATAAGAGTTTGCTACAAGGGTTCTTTAACGTGCAGGAAGCGTGGCATTTCTTCCAACACGTGGACCTGAGTTTACATCCCATCCGAAAGATTCCTTTTCTTTGTCTTGTTGTCCACTAGTTACGCGTGTACGGGTAAGGAAGCGTTGAATTTTTTATAGAAAATGTAATTTTTAATCACAAAAGTGTACTCATTTTGATCTATAAGTACCCTTTGGTCTGAGCTTGTCCCGATAGTACAAGGCGCAAGATTTAAATTCATTAAATGAAATATAATTCAGCGCACTTTCCAATTAGCCAAATTTTACCAAAATCCGTTGAGAAATAAGAAGTAATACACGTTTGAAGTCCAGCTGTGTCAAATAAATATTTATTTCTTATTTCATCTGTGCTCATTTCTACAGACACGACAGAAGATGAAGAATGGCTGACGAACTGGAACTAAGTGGTCATTGTATGAATTCTTTATTGTCATCACATTTGCGCGGGACTAAAGGACTAAACAACAAAGTTAAGTAAAATTAAATCAATAGAGGTGCAATGAAGCAGCTAAACTTAAACATCAACCTTTGATTCATAACAGGAAAATTGGCTTCTACGAAGGTAACATCAGGTTTGATAACGTTATATTTTTTTTGAAAAGGATTACAAATAGGAAGATATCAAGTGATGACTTTGAAAGTAAAAACCAAGATCATTACTGTTAGAAAAGTTAGTAAATTGATGGACATAAACAAAGCCCTGAAAGCAAGTCATAAGCGTAGTATTTATGTTTCACATTCAAAGCTTATTGTAAAATATAATATTGCTTATAATGTCATTACTAATGTAATCATTACAGCAATCTGATACTCGACTTAGTTGATTGATTGATTATTGTTTAACGTCTACTCAGCAATATTTCAGCTATATCAAGACGAGAACAATAATCACTTTGGGGTATGGAAAGGGCCATGGGACGGGAAATTCTGACTGCCACTGGAAAAGTAGGGTGAAATCGTCAGGGGCGGGGAATTTAGCCTTGTAGCCGATCACCTACGGACCACCCCAAAAAGGGCTTGCTACAAGGGTTCTTTAACGTGCAGGAAGCGTGGCATTTCTTCCAACACGTGGACCTGAGTTTACATCCCATCCGAAAGATGGGACGTGTATTTATTAATCCCGCACAACCACGGAATGGGTCCTATTTCTATATCCCGGGACCCTCGGGGTCAGCCTCCGTTTAAGAGGGGTCACACCCCGCAAGCCGGAGATACTAGGTCCTATTTCTATATCCCAGGGTTCCCTCGGGGTCCTCTGTTAGGAAGACTCATACTCCAAGCTCAGAGGATGCTGCGGGCCTATTCATAAGCCGGGACCGCGCACGGCGGGATACTCGAATTAGTCAAAAACATTTTGGGATCAGAGTGGATCAAAAGAATTAGTCCTGGGAAGATTCGATTACATAAATAGAAATACCCAGAAAACTGAAATACTCACAAATTCATGAATTATGATACTTTATCTGACACAGTCGAGTCAACTGAAAATGAAAGCGAAACACTTGATTCTTTATTACGAACAGCTCATCTCGTTTTCCAAAAAACGAACATCTGACTGATTGATTGATTAGTAAGAGTTTAACGTCCAATGAGCAATATTTCAGCTATATCAGGACGAGAACAAGTTAATCAAATCAAAAATTGTAAAAGAAGAAAGAAATAAAGGTGGAAGGGACAACCGGGGTAACGACTTTTGATTGCCACTGGAAAAAGGGAGAAATGGGTAGGGGCAGGAAATTTAGCCATACGACACCCAGTGCGTCTGCTCTCTTTAGAGAAATATAGAAGGGGTCTTTATACTGCATGGATCGTGGCGTTTCTCCATACAGTTTGGCTACTATGGTTCGCGGTCAGGCTTTCCGTATTATGACCTGACTACCCCGCATAGACAGGGCATTCCCCTTCCACCAACTGGGGACGCGCCCGGCAGCTCTGTAGCCGGAGCCCCTGAAAACCGATCCAGGTGCCGGGCCTCTGTTGGGAAGACTCGTACTCCAAGCTCAGAGGATGCTGTGAGCCTATTCATAGACTTGTGAGGGAAATATATCGGATATAACAAAGAAACGGAGTTGGAAGAGTCATTCGGTCAATTGAATATCGAATCAACAGTGAGTTGATTACTATTGAATCAGGGACACGTAAATTGAACACTACTGATGGGTTACCTGATGTCAATAGACTCAAGCAATTTGAACTTAAGAAGTTTGATGTCCCCCTTCTTTGTACACATCAACCACTGGAAACCAGAAGAGACGATGTCTACTACTATTGGATGTTGTGTCAGTAAAAAGCAGCCGCTTAATCAGAAATATTGATGATACTGATAGAATTCTTTTTTTTTTGTCCAGACAACAAAATTGGTGCAAACCTGCTTCAGCTGATTACCAATTAAAAAATTCGAACAGTTTCTCCCAGAATTTCCATGATTGCACCTTCGTAAATCAAAAATAGACACACATTTCAATGCCTATACAGACGCATCAAAGATTTTATTGGACCAATAGTTTTAATAAACAAGGCAAAGAAAACGAAAGAAGTAACACTCAAAAGGCTGTAAAAGGGCAACTGAAAAACAACAATTATTGCAAAATCAGAAAGAGAACAGAAGGAAGACAGCAGAAAGATGAAATTACGGAAAGAACTTCAAATGGTAGATCTGCTGAGTTCGGACATGACTATTTGCCAATCCGTAGTCAAACCGGATTGTTCAAAGCCTAAAATCATTTAATCAAAAGGAGCACAGATTGCAATCACGTGATTTCTAAATGAGATGAAGTGCAACAACAACAACAAAAAAATGATTTGCCTAGAATGTGAAATGCTACCAGAGGATGTCACGCTTACAATAGAATTTGCTGGAGTAAAGTTTAAGACTAAAATTTACACTGGATCAAGCTGAATTATGCTAAGTTTGGTAAATGATGTAAGTGGAACTTCATCATTTTAAAATTGAAACTGTATAAAGAGAATGTTTATTTCGCTGAACTTGATTACTCTTTATTTAGGGGCCAACTCCGACCTGCCGTTTTGGTGTGGGGTTTCCTCACCGTTCATCGAAGATCTTATGGTGGCTTTGAGTTGTTATTACTCCCCTTTGGGTCCATGTCTCTTTGACACATTTCCCGTTTCCCTTCTTTTTCCATTTGTTTTTCATTTTCTCAAAGGCGCAATGGAACATGCCTATAATGTTTTTTATATCGAGTATTAACATTTGATTCATTTTAATTTGAGATTTTGATATGATGTTTTAACAATGGGAGGTCTTCCACTTCTCTTGAAGGAAAAACCCTGAAAAATACTTCTATTTAAGGAGGATAATACCACTCCAGTGTACAATAAGTTTATTGACATATCTTCCAATGAATAGGCTTTTTCGAATATACATATGGCATCAAATGATATGAATGTGAAACACTATTTCAGGCATATACAACACCGATTGCATCAATTTTATATATTTAATTTGGTATGCAAAGTGTTGGAAAAGACCCTAACTTTGGTTCAAAATGTACTGGTACGAATAAAGACAATGAAGGGAATGTAAAACTTATAAAAAAAGAATTTTGACAGTCTTGTCAGCAGTCCTCAAAAAGCCTATATTACATAACCATAGATCCTGATATTGGTAACTTCACTACATGCCATGTTAAATGTAATATAAATCTCATATGGTTTGAAAACAATATCTGTTTCATTTGACTAATAGACATGTAAACAATTAAAAACAAAGGAGATCTTTACAAATAAAGAAGAGGAATGACATCAAAGTATAGGGATTCACAAGTTTCCAATGTCTGTTCGTGTCTCTGTATTAGATATAAGTAACAAGAAGGGAATTTAACCATACTAACTTACTTGTATTTGAAGATGAATGTAAGGCTATGTTTATCTGAGGATAAATGTAAAGTTTTTGTTAATTAGAATGATTACTGTACCAAACAATACTGGCAATATAAGTACAGAACTCGAACTATTTGTTCAGATATTCAAGGTTGTAATATCAGGGTTACAGGCAAAATCGCCCCACTGTTTTGAAAACTCGCCCATTGAAATAACCAAAATTGAACAACAAACCATAACAAATGTAGATGTGAATATTTACAATTACGAAATTACAGAACTAAATTAAACCATTTATTTTTAACTTTAACGAACCCGAATAGTAATAGACTGAAACAATTCATTAATAGGTTATTTTTATTCATGTGGGACAATAAACCAGGATAAGAAGATATATTAAGAATAACTCTAAATTAAATACATTACTTATCTACTCTGAAAATTTGGACACTGATACTATTTCTTATTGTGGAACAAATAAATGCTTAAGAAATCCCTTTTGGAAAGATGTTTTCAATGCTTGGAATGAATTGAAAAAGAATATTTCACCCAAAGATGAAGAAAAGTTTGTTTTAGAAAATTTATGGCAAGATGAAAATATTAAAATTGATAATAGGGCATTTTTTTTACAGGGAATGGTTAAAAAGGGTATCTGGTTAATAAATGATCTTCTGAATGAGGAGGGTAACTTGATGTCTTTTCAAGAATTTCAAGTAGAATATAATTTACAGTCAAATTTTCTAATATATCACGAAGTCATATCGACAATAAAAGCCTATATGAGACAGTTACATATCCAATCAGAGAAAATGAAAAATCATGGACCCCTAATTCCGAATTCTTTAAAAATATTTCTCATGCCTACAAAAGGGCCAAGGATGTGTACGATGTATTATTAAGTAAAAATTTTCATACTATAGGTTGTGAAGAAAAATGGTCAACTACATTAAATAATATTTTTAATTGGAGAAATATACACTGTATGGCCTTTAAAAGCACCAAAAGTTCTAAATTGCAGTGGTTGCAATATAGAAGTATTCTCAGAATTCTTGGTACAAATCAATTTCTATTTAAAATTAAGTTGAAGGAAACAAACAAATGTACTTTTTGTAATGCATCAACTGAAGATATTCAGCACATTTTTTGGTCAGGTCCAAATATTTTAAATAACTAAATACCGAAGTTACTGTGCAGTTAAAATTATGGGAAGAACTAAACATATGGATTTTTAGTCAAACATCAATTGAGCTCCCCCTTAATTTAGAGTTTGTATTATTTGGATATAGGGAAAGAAATACTTTAAATAGTATAAGGAATCTCATTCTGTTGCTGTCAAAATGTTACATATATAGAACCAAACTCAAGGTGACAAATGTAAGTATCATAGCACTTAAGAATTATCTTAAAGGGAATCTGCAACTAGAAAAAAAATATATATTTTAAGAATAAATCGGGAAACAAAACAAAGATATGCTGGAACCCCTGGCTCCCTTTACTAGATTAATATTTCTATATGCATTGTATTTCGTTGAAATTTGCAAATATTCTTTTTAATTTTGTAAGTACTCTTAAACTTATTATAAATTATTTGTTTGAAATCCAATTCACATACCTTTCATAATTTCTTAAATTTTTTAATAATCTATTATATACCTATCACCTATCATTTAGAATTAATCAATTTGTGTTTATAACCGCCTGTAGCTATGTATGTTATTATCTTGAATATTATGCTTATCATGATGTTTTGCCAATAAAGAATTTCATTATAAAAAAAAAATACAGAACATATCCGGATATAAAGACTTGTGATATTTTTTTTAATGCACGATGGCAAAAATGTAAAACATCCTCCTTTGGATCACTAGTCAAGGGGCCTTAGAGACGAATCTTCCAGCCGCCACTTGGGGACTTACTTTTCCAAATGATTTATAGAGGGCATTAAATTGGACATAAATCTTTGTTATATGAATAAAAGATTGACAATATTATTGTGTGCAGGTCTGATGTACTAAATCTCTTCTTGCCAATATTGCCATTTTCGCTGAAAAAGGGACTTTCCAAAATTCACTTGAAGGATCCTCACCAATAAAATCGTTTACATGTATTTTTTCCCCTGAGACACTCGTTCAATCCCGCGTTTGACTTTAACAGATAATTATGGTCGACCAAGTCCAATACAAAATTTGCACCGATGATTAAATGTGGAACTGTTGTATTTAGGAGCTTCCGCGAATCCAATGAATGATGAATGCAAATTAGCATTTTCAATAATCAAAGCTGAAAAATTACCACTATATGGCATTGGAATATAATTTTTATCACTAATAACTTTTTACTATAAGCACGATTTTGGGTCTGTAAAATGCATGTTAATATTGGGATTTTCACTTATGTTCTACCGATTAATTCAAAAACAGGCAAATACTTTTTAATGTCCCTTTTAGAATGTAATTTTTTTTATTCATGTTTTTTACCACACAGTAAAGTCAGTTTTATTGTATGGAGCCCATATTTGGGGAGGGGGGTCTTTGCGTCAAAGAAATTAAAAACACTTTCGTATCTTAACTTTTTTACAATGTTAATGTGGTAGTGTGATTTGCATTGAAATTTTATAAAATTATGTTATATTTATTCAAACAGTGATATAAAATTTCAATGCAAATCACACTACCACATTAAACAAGAAAAAGTTCACTAAATATATGCTTGGTGTTGGGAAGTAATCCACAACCCTTGCTGTTATGGGTGAATTGGGTAGATGTCCACTATATTTAGAGATAATTATAATGATGTTTAGATATAAAAGTAGATTACTAACAATAGATGATATACTTCTATCCGATGCATTCACCGTTTCTTAAAACTTGAATATGCAAAAGGTATATTGATTGATTGATTGATGTTTTACGCCATTACTAGATCATATGAACATTACAACGAATTGTTGGAAAAACAATAAAAGTAAATTATGAAAGCTTATATTTAAGAACTTTCAAATAAATGATAACATTTGGCTTTCAGCTCTTTTTAAAGACAAAGAAAATGGAAATGGAGGAAAAATAGGTATTATTGGATGCTGTTGTTGACATGTCTTTGGTGTTGCAATGTTTGTTGTCGCCATTATTGTTTACGATTTGAAGGAGTGTCAAGCTAGAGGTGGCAAAATTCTTAAAATAAATGATCAAGTTGGTTTCAGCAATGCAATTTAAAGAGTTGATTGCATTCTTAAACTGCCGAAAGGTTCTCAAAAACAATTATAAATGAAAAGACAATCACAGCATCCCCCCTCGGGTAAAAAAAGTTTGTTGCCTGGATAGAGCCAACAAATGGAAATTCCAACTCGTCCTCTTAGCCAGTCAAAATTATTGTCTTATATAATCATAAATTGTATTTACGAGGTCGGATCTGCTTTATCCCGCCGTGCGCGGTCCCGGCTGAAGAATAGGCCCGCAGCATCCTCTGAGCTTGGAGTATGAGCCATCCTAACAGAGGACCCCGAGGGAACCCCGGGATATAGAAATAGGACCCAGTATCTCCGGCTTGCGGGGTGTGACCCCTCCTAAACGGAGGCTGACCCCGAGGGTCCCGGGATATAGAAATAGGACCCATTCCGTGGTTGTGCGGGATTAATAAATACACAACCCATCTTTCCGATGGGATGTTAACTCAGGTCCACGTGTTGGGAGAAATGCCACGCTTCCTGCACGTTAAAGAACCCTTGTAGCAAGCTCTTTTGGGGGTGGTCCGTAGGTGATCGGCTACAAGGCTAAATTCCCCGCCCTTGACGATGTCACCCTACTTTTTCAGTGGCAGTCAGAATTTCCCGTCCCATGGCCCTTTCCATACCCCAAAGTGATTATTTGTCGACAAACTTGTTCTCGTCTTGATATAGCTGAAATATTGCTGAGTAGACGTTAAACAATATTCAATCAATCAATCAATCTGCTTTATCACATGACTTTCTATCATATTCAATCCATGCAATGTAAGGTCCGACAATTATGTAGCGACATTCAGGTAACAGATCTTTGTCGTCTACTGTATCTTTGCTTTCTTGTGTAAAAACGATATATAGACGGGAAGATACAGTTTGACCACATGAGACAGGGTTGGTTTCCAGTTAGCACGGGGTTTCCGAGATACACTGGAATCCCGAATCCCACTACGTGATTCATTTAACGTCTCATAAAAGAAAACATATTGTTGAAAAAAAAAAAAAAAAATTACGGAAGTTGCATGATTACCAGAAAATTTCAAATCAGCCAGCATCGGATTTCCCGATCTTAATTGAATATAAACTTTTAATACTCTAATCGTCATCTTTTAATTCTTACTCTTCTGTGCAATAGAACCTGTAAGAAATCGATATTGTGAGGTTGCGCAAAAGTCAACGAGTGTCACATACAAATCTGACTAGACAAAGTTTGAGCCGAACGAAAAAAATCAACTGAAATTGAAGCTGCTAAGAAAGTCCTGAATAAAAAACTTGATCATTGTCAAAATACAAAAAATACCAATGTTGCATAGAAAACTTTAAATTTCGTTATGCTGTACACGTGTTTCAAGGAGTTACCTCTCATCAGCAGCATTAATATCAAATAATATGGTCCTAACAGAGGACCCCGAGGGAACCCCGGGATATAGAAATAGGACCCAGTATCTCCAGCTTGCGGGGTGTGACCCCTCCTAAACGGAGGCTGACCCCGAGGGTCCCGGGATATAGAAATAGGACCCATTCCGTGGTTGTGCGAAATACACAACCCATCTTTCGGATGGGATGTAAACTCAGGTCCACGTGTTGGAAGAAATGCCACGCTTCCTGCACGTTAAAGAACCCTTGTAGCAAGCTCCTTTTGGGGTGGTCCGTAGGTGATCGGCTACAAGGCTGAATTCCCTGCCCTTGACGATTTCACCCTACTTTTCCAGTGGCAGTCAGAATTTCCCGTCCCATGGCCATTTCCATACCCCCGAAGTGATTATTTATCAACAAACTTGTTCTCGTCTTGATATACCTGAAATATTGCTGAGTAGACGTTAAACAATATTCAATCAATCAATCAAATAATATGGAAACCCATAATCCAAAAGTTGTCACAAAAGAAGTACTCATTACATCCATTACCAAAAAAAAAAAAAAATCGAAATAGGAAGCCAAATCCAGTACCAAGGACAATTTAGGTCAATTCAACAATTTATAATTTGACATTCAACCAAAAAATAATCTTAGACTGAAGTTCAGTAATTCTGGTCCTATAACTCCTGTAAAATTTGACGAATCAAAATGGCAATATGATCTTGTACATACGGTGACTAAAAGTCCTGTAAAATTAGAATGAATTCGGACTAGCAGTTTCTGGGGAGTTGCGTCCACAAGATTTGCCATTGTATAACTATGTTGAAATAATCAAAGTCCCATAACACCCACAAAATTTGACAAATCAAAATGGCGATGCTATATAATCTAGTACTAATGGTGACTAACAATCCTGTACAATTTGAATGAATTCTGACCAGCGGTTTCTGAGGACAAAAAAACGTGACACGAGGACGCGCGGACGCAGACCATTACCATGTCCCTCCGTCGCGTTGCCCGAGGGACAAAAATATAAATTAAGCTTTCC
>MJUU01032952.1:51070-65388 GCA_002080025.1 Modiolus philippinarum | reverse complement strand
GGGGTTGTTATATCGTCAAGTGGTATCAAGTAATTGTACAAGAGATTAAAATAATTTATCGTTTTCTTTGGAATTCACAATGTATGTCATTTATTAATAGATGAATCAATATTGGATTGAAGTAAAACAATTACTTATATTATTAAATAGATATATTTATATATGTCTACAGAGGAATTATGCTGACGGTCATAATATGATAATTATATAAGCAAATCAGTTTGCACTACAATTTACACGTTGTACTGAGGCGGCGGGGAGACGCTTACCTTTCAGTTTGTTACATGTTTAACCTTAGCTAACCCTATCACATCTGGTATATATAACTGTAAGTTTCACATATTAGTATGAAATAAGTTATAGGCAAATTTAAGACTTTAAAGTAATGTGGTTTGTGCTGCTGAAATATGTAGGACAATTGGTAATGACATAAACGTCGGAGGATCTTATTGAAAATTAAGAATCAATATCAATTATAGTAATAAATTATGTTAATTCTTCTGCCCCTTTGGGTGTCTTGATTGACAATAAAGTATTTGTTGGTATTGAATTGTGTTAATTAATAATATGAATTTGTTTTAATTAAGAGAACAAATTGCAAAATGCCAAAAAGAAAGAGCAAAGAGGTGGGAAAAAGAATCAGGAGAAGAAGAAAACAGACAAAGTTGTCTATGCCAGGGAAGTAAATACACAGGATGTTGCAGTGGATGTGAGAGCACAGAAGAAAGAAGTACAGGCATTAGTGATCCTGAACCAGTTCTTTGGACACAAGAATCATTGGGGTCACATTTAACTGCCACAACAAACAACAAACAACAGTGAATTTATCGATCTTAGAACACTATTAGAAATAAGCACACATAATAAAAAAACATCGAAACTAGTTCTTATTAACGGGGAACTGATTGCACGAACAAACAAACCAAAAATAATAGATATCAAGCAATGGACAGATGCTTTTCTCATTTATATAAGCAACTTTGTAGAAACACACCCAGACAAAATGCAACAGTTCCTCAAATACATACAAACAATTCTCTTAGCTACAACATGTTCCACGGAGGGGTGGAGAAAGTATGATTAAGCATTTTGCTTAAAAAAAGAGCAGGAATCCAAATAGCACATAGGGAGAAATTGATTCAGATTTATGGCTGCTATATATTCATTAAAACAATGTTTTACAACAACAAGCTTATGCTTGGGTAACAAATATGACCATTGGGAAATGTTTTGACTATAATTATAAAGGGTTTTGTTCCCGGTCATTATGTATGTATACCCATTGTTGCATTAAATGTAGCGGTCCACATTCAGCTAGCATCTGTTCTCTAAACACTATGGCTCACTCTAGTACTTCTCTTATTACACCACGTTTTAAAAATCCGATGGAAAACGAATACACCCCCGGCCATTTCTTGGAAAGCAAAGTAGTGGGCAAATTAGACAGTTTAATGTCCGCGACAGACAAGTACATAGACAAAGAATTGGATACCCGCATTAGAGAATGAGGAAATACTCCTATTAAAATAGATGTTTTAAAAGTATATTGGATACCCGCATTAGATAATTAGGAAATTCTCTTATTAAAATAGATGTTTTAAAAGTATACTTGAGTGGTTATGACCAAAAGATTGCAAAACAATTAATTGAAGGTTTTGAAATGGGTTTTGACTTGGTAACTTTGGTCCTAGGACACCAAAGTGTTGTCATAATCTAGTATTCCTTAAACTACATTCTGATAAAGTTCAAGAAAAAATTAATAAAGAAATAGTATAAGGTAGAATCTTAGGCCCCTTCACGAGAAAACAACTATCTAATTTAATTTTGTCTCCGATTGGGGTTCTTCCAAAACCAGATGGTCTCTGGCGCCTAATAACCCACCTGTTATACCCTAGAGGGGGAAGTTTTAAAGATTTCATTGACCCCGAACTTTGTTCGGTGTAGTATACACTATTTTATACTTCAGTTGACATAATACGTTCTCCAGGAGATAATGTTTTGTGTGCAAAAATGGTTATCGAGGCTGCGTTCTTTTACTGCCGGTAAATCCGCCTGATTTCCACTTGCTCGGGTTTCAGTTTTAAGGAAACTATTTTATTGACAAATGTCTTCCGATGAAAAAATTGGTTAAGATTCCTCCTGAAAAAATTGATACTATTTTAGTATTGTTGAGATCCTTTTCGGAACGAAGTAAGGTTACATTGAGGGAAATGCAGTCACTCATTGGTTCACTAATTTCTGTATAAGGGCAGTTAGCTCATCTAGAACTTTTTATAAACGTTTTTGTGATATTACAATAGGTGTTAAAAAACCGAACCATTTTATTCGGGTAACGGACGATATGAAAGATTATCTCAATATGTGGGTTCAATTTCAGTCTTCTTTTAATGGTGTATGTTTTTTCAAAGACATCGAATAGTCAACAAGTGAATCTTTGCAACTGTATACTGGCAGTGCTGGGAATCCCAACTTAGGTTGTGGTGCATATTTTGAAGGTCGTTGGTTTGTATTTCAATGGCCATATGATTGGGCGAGTAGTGATCTTATGAAGAAACTTACATTCTTGGAACTTGATCCAATAGTTTTAGCTGTTACGATATGGGCAAATCAATTTCAAAATAAGAAAATATTGTTCAGAACAGATAATTTAGCGTTGGTTTCTGTTATTAATACACAAACGTAAAAAAAAGACAAAAACAAAAAAAAATGTTATGATATTATTACGTGCTTTAGTATCATGTGCAATGTCAAACAACTTTCAGTTTAAATCGTCACATATATCTGGACATTTAAATGTTATTTCTGATTCTATTTCACAAAAGGAATGGTTGAAATTCAGACCAAGTGAAAACTTCAAGGCACACGCACCCTAATTATAAGTAAACTTCAATTTCATAAAAAAAGTTTTTAGTTTGTATAATATATTTATTTAAATATGTCAGGAATCCAGTTATCTTTCTTACTGGTATTTAAGGAGATCGTTTCAATTTTCACCAGATTCCTTACTCGAAAGTGCCGTATTGAAGCATTATATTTAATTGATATTTATGGAAAGAGTGTGAATCTGTTGAATGTAATCGCTATTTGTTATTTTTCAGTGCAACACTTATACAAAAATCAAGGTATTTGGTTATTTTTTGTGAAGATTTGGTGTCACAATAGTATTGGGATGAATATTTGAAATTTAATTTTTGTATGGCGAAGAAATATGTAAAAGTATGTTGATTCACTGATTTGAAATTGTTATGTTATGTTTATTACTATTTAAAGAAAATATTAAATAATTTCTATATATTTTGTGTTCATCAAGTGTGGTTGTTTATGCAGAAGTGGATTGCAGATTAGAGGCATATAATTTAAGCCGATCTGGCTGAAAGACCATGTGAGCTTTTGTCGTCACTTCAGGTCTGTTCGTCCATCAACAAAGTCATATCGCCGTGCGCGGTCCCGGCATATTTTGATACTGAAGGAAACACAAAATGGTTATTTATTACTCCTATGTAAATTATACGTAATGGGTTTTTAAAATTATCATATTCTCGTGACATACGTCGCTCAAAAACCAAAACATCTACTGGTTGTGTGTTTTGTGGGCATGTGGTGTCTTTGGTCTTCCGACTTCTGGTGTTCTTGATTTTGCCTTGTCTCTGGACTTTAATTATGTAATCTTTTGCTTTGTTCCTTCGGTATTCTACTGCCGTTGTCCACTACTAAGACCAATCTATGATGTATCATCAATGAACATACTTTGCTTTTCTTCCGTAGTACAACAATTGACTAGACTCTTTGAACTACTAGCCAGCAGTTTAGTGGTGAGTCTCATTGACCCATATTTCTTAATAACGTGTTGTGTTATTCTTTCCATTTTTACATTGTCAGTTAGTAGTCTAGGAAAACATTTCCCCGAAAGCAAAAAAAAATTTGTGAGAAGTGTTGTATGATCATACCATTTTTCTGAATGCATTTTCAAAACTTCTTGTTTACCGACTTGTTCATTTTTTCCCCATTATACCAATATATTGAAATTTTCGTCAACGATTTCTTAGCAGAGTGGTCGTGGATGAGAATCTTAGACTTTTTTTATTATGGACATTTAAAATAAAATATAAATAAGTTTTTTGGGGTATTTGTACTTAAATATTTACTTTGATTCACTTAAACTAGTCTATGGTGGAATCAGATCATGGCTAGCCTCTACATGACCCGATATTTTGTATGTAAAATAGATAACCTGAGAATGCCATGTACTTAAATCGCCTTTGAATGGCTAGTTGAAACACTTTCTCGGGTTTCCCTTTTCATGTGTGTGTGATTGTGACATGGCAGTTTCCTGGTTCGTTTCCAACTTGTTCCAAGTGTCCTCCCATAATGAGGACAAACGGTAAAAAACTGTCAAGTATCATTAAAAAATCCTTACTACAATTAAGTGTCCCTCATTTAAAATTTCTTTGGCGATTTGAAACGATTGCAAATGATGATTGACATTTTCTGTTGGTTCACGTAAAAAGTAATAGTCCCATTCAACACACCCCTGTAGATCATGAATAACTTTTCCAACACCGCAGGTAACCATTCCAAAATGCTTTAGAAGATAATATTAATGGTTCAAAATTATTGAAAAGAAGTGAATGAAAACTGTGTAAAGGCATCTCAAATAACTTTGACATACCCATTGATCGTATTCTATTCCCCTTCATAATGAAGAGTAAAGAAGGTATCACTAAGACCAAATAATTAAAAATAAAACAAGTAAGAACCTGCCATCAATATTTTTGACATAAGTTTCAGAATTGAGGTCAATCTTTCACATCGAATACATTTTTTGTCAAAAACTGCATGTATTGTAAATACGAAATAGAAAATATTGTCTCCATGACATCACATTTTTCTTAACCGAAACTAGTCCTTTTAGAGTAAAAGTGCTATAACCAACATTAGAAATTAAAATTGAGTGCATATATTTTCATTTTGACCTAAAAGGATGTGAAAAACATAAAAAAAATGTATTTTTGTCTACTGAACAATAATAACACATTTTGCCTGGTTTTCTGTGGCAGAGCCTCTTAAGCCTTTTTTATCATAACATAAAGGAAATATAACGTTGCAAGGAATCATCGGTGTATGCAACATACTGATGCGGTGAAAGTCAATAGACGTTAACGGAGGTTAAAATGTGAATTTGTAATCATTAAGCAGTTTATTTGTACATATTAATCCCTGTAGCCGTCTGTCTTAAGAACGACTTTCATGTTTTAATCTGTCAAGGTTTTTTCCCTTAAGTGTACTAGTACTTCTTGTGCCAGCTGTTCTTGGTATGTAGAAGAACAGATATTCAGATATATGAACCAGGAACCTATTGTATAAATTAATTAAAAAATTGATTAACCTTGAAAGATGAATTCTGACGAAAACAAATATGGATAATTGGTACAGAAATTATCTTGGTCATTGCAAAAACAGGATAGGAAGGTAGCGTATTACCGGTTTATGAGAACCCAAACCTCCCCTTTCTCTATCCCGTTTCCTATAGTATAATAAACATGCGATTTAAACCTAATACAGGTAGACTACTAACTCAATGACGATTATGTCTTATGACAAAACGTAATTTAGAAAGATGGGTCAATGAGTGCTCCCCGTTAAACTGCCGGCTCTGTGTCTGCTGGTAAAACACTGTCGCTCTACGGGAAACACTGGTAAAGAGTCGTCATGTATTTTAGTATACATCGGCAGTATCAGTGAGAGGCCGGTATATGTGTAAAGTCTTCAAGTCACTGATAAATGGATTTAATCAGAATACCTCGTCGATATCCACTATTACACAAAAAATGTAAGTTACGTCCTAGTTTTTCTTGATTATTTACCAGTTTCTGACATTTTTAAACAAAATTTACATAAATACATAAATACCGAAGTTGCAAAAAAGCAGTAAATTTCGTTATGCTGTACACGTGTTTCAACGAGTAACCTCTCATCAGCAGCATTAAAATCAAATAATATGGAAAGCGATAATCAAACGTAGTCAAAACAGAAGTACTCATTACCAAATAACATCGAAATAGGAGGCCAAACCCAGTACCAAGGACATCTACCGAGTGCCATATAAGGAATGAAGCCTTAGTATTTTAAAGGGTTTGAATTTTGATAAAAACAGAAATTTTCTATACAACGCAAGGTAAATTTTTCATGTCAGACAAGTCTGACTATTGGGCTGGTCAATACCCTCGGAGACCTCTGGTCCACCAGCAGTGGCATCGACCCAATGGTTTCAAGATACGAAAATACTGAAGTTGCAGAAAAAGCAGTAAATTTCGTTATGCTGTACACGTGTAAAATCACCTTTTGTAATTAGCTGCTGTCGAGTTACGTCATATCTAAATATCAGATAATATCTTCTGTAAAACTTCTTAAAAGTAATTTATAAATTTAAAAAGTAAAAAAAAAGTATTGTCCGTTCAGAATCTCAAATTAACACTAAAACTGTTTTTCGTCCAATAAACCCGCTGTGCGCGGTCCCGGCTTACGAATAGGCCCGCAGCATCCTCTGGGCTTAGAGTATGAGTCTTCCTAACAGAGGACCCCGAGGGAACCCCGGGATATAGATGACCTAGATTATTTAAAAAAATTCTTAAAATTACAATTTCCGTCAACACATGGTACTCTAACTAGAGAAAGCTTTGATAATTTTTCTTGCGTATGATTGCTGGTTATAACTAAAGAAGGAAGCTCCATATCTTTTTATTTTGTCGTTTAACTCTTCCAGAGTAATTGGACTTTGATTGTTTATATAAAAAAAATGATATTGCATGATTTTCCGTCCACACGTCAAAGAACGCTTTTGCAACTCATCAGGAATGTTGAGTACGACAAAAAGATGAAATAATTGATACATATTAGAAATCCTTGTAAAATTTTAACCGATAATTTTTTTTTTCTATTTCAAGAACCATTTAACAATGTTAAATCAGTTTTGCCTTAAGTGGAGACATGCATACAGAAGGGTTTCCAAATACGGATATTCTGTATTTACTACGGATTTTCAAGTAAAATACACACTACGGGTTCACATGGCAAATATACTGTTTATTCATAAGCAATGAAATATTAAGACTTTTATCCAGATTTGGGCAATCAGTGTTAAAGCAGAGCTTCCTATAGACAAACAAAGCTATTTAAGGAGCAAAAAAGAATGATATTCGATGCTGTTGAAACAATCATACCGGAGAACATCCAAAGTGGATGATGGTTGTTCGGTAGCCAGGTCGTAATTCGGAAATTTAAATTTCCAGCCCCTACCCATTTATTTCCATCTGGAAATCCTAAAACGCAAACTATGTGTGAAGCAACGCCACGTCTCATGCAATGTAAAACCCCAATCTATATATGTAACAGAGGAGTAGATTCACTAAAAGGTTGTATGGTGCCAGGGCTCACTTTCATGCGTTACCCATTTTACAGTTGCAGTGGGGTAGTCCAGTCATAATATGGAAATTTTGATCGCGAAACATTGTATCTAACTGTGTGAAGAAACGCAGCGCCCCATGTTGCTCAAAGAACACTTCTAAATATCGTACAATATCAGACTTTGTTGAGGTCATATGGAAGGCTAAGTTTCCTGCCCCTACCCATTTTTCAACAAATTTTCCAGCGGCAGTAAAACCCTATTGCCCATGTTGTCCGTTTCAGTTTTATGATTGATTGATTGATACTTATGACTTTATGAATTTACTAACTCGGTATCGTTAATCAATCAATCAAAACAATGAAGTAGAGAAATAATTGCTGATAAATTGACGAAATGAATTTCACAGATTACATAATTAAATGTTTTTATGTCATCTAAATATGTTCATTAAGGTCATCATTTAAATTGCTTAGTCATTTGTAGAGGACATATGTCATTAAAAATAGTTTATTGTCTCTCATTAATTTTTTAAAAAAAATCAAATTTCGGGTAATCACGGAAACAATACTACGGGAATACGGATACCAGCTTTGAGAGGTAAACAGGCCTCCTACTTTTTCAATGGAATGACCTCGAACCATACTTGATCCAGTATGCACCACGCCTACTACTTGACTGGAAAGACCTCTAACCAACCCTGATCCAGTACGCACCACGCCTACTACTTCACTGACAAGACCTCTGACCAACCCTGATCCAGAATGCACCACACCTACTACTTTACTGGAAAGACCTCTTAACAACCCTGGCCCAGTATGCACCACCTACTACTTAACTGGAAACCTCTAATCAACCTTGATCCAGTATGCAGCACACCTACTATTTAATTGAAAAGACCTCTAATCAACCTTGTTCCAGTATGCATCACCACACCGACTTCTTCATTTGGAAGACCTCTGCATAACACGGTTCCAGTATGCATCACATCTGTCAGTTCACTGTTACAACCTTTGTCTATCTCCACTTCAGCATGCTCTACTCCTATTGCTAACTAACAGGTAGAACTATCACATTACCCTCCGTCTTCATGCGCAACCCCTACTGACAGATCACAATTTTCGACTAACTATCCCTTATCATGCTTTACACCTTCTACTTATTTTCAACTTCTGTCTAACACTGTTGAGATGAGCTCTGCTCCCAGACACAACAGAGAACATTTTTATCATTTTTTGTTGAAAATTTGCAGGATTGTTTGGTATGACGAAAGACAGCTCTCTATCGTTATATTTAGTCGGTGGATGTTTAGTTCCAGGATTATGGGACAATTTCGACAACATCGACGTACTCTTGACTAGAGAACACTTTATTTTTCTTGAAACTTTTGAGGGTTGTTGGATATGATGGCAAAAAGCTTCCAATTGTTTTATTTTGTCGGTAGTTTTTTCCATTAAGACCTGTGTGACTTAGATTATTTCAAAAAAAGCTTAAAATTACAATTTCCGTCAACACATGGTACTCTAACTAGAGAAAGCTTTGATAATTTTTCTTGCAACTTTGTATGATTGCTGGTTATGATGGAAGAAAAGTCCATATCTTTTTATTTTATTTTACAGATAAAGACTCAACTTTATTATCAGAATTACAGGTAAAAGATTTGTGATGAAGTCGAATATTTTACTCTTCATTAAGGCAGATAGACACTGATGCGCTGCACAATTTCAATCGCGCATTAGAAAAATAATGATTGATTAGTTAGAGTTTAACGTCCAATGAGCAATATTTCAGCTATATCAGGACGAGAACAAGTTAATCAATTCAAAACAAATTGTAAGTAAAAGAAGAAAGAAATAAAGGTGGAAGGGACAACCGGGGCAACGACTTTTGATTGCCACTGGAAAAGGGGAGAAATGGGTAGGGGCAGGAAATTTAGCCTTCTATACGACACCCAGTGCGTCTGCTCTCTTTAGAGAAATATAGAAGGGGTCTTTATACTGCATGGAGCGTGGCGTTTCTCCACACAGTTTGGCTACAATGGTTCGCGGTCAGGTTTTCCGTATTATGACCTGACTACCCCGCAAAGACAGGGCATTCCCCTATCCACCACCTAGGGACGCGCCCGGCAGCTCTGTAGCCAAAGATTCGGATACGGGGTAGGTTTGATTTCCTGGCCAGAACAGAAGTGACGGCTTTTTCTTTGTGACGTCCTTTTTATTGTAACCAATAAATTACATCATAAACTATCTGTTCAAAAGAATACATCAAATCCTCATGGATAAAAAAAAATCATTTCTTTTATGCTAAAAATTGCCGTTCTATATTTCCCCGTGCATTCTATGTAAATTAAGGTGACAAAATGGCGAAAAATGAGCAAACTTTGATCTCAATTCTTGAAAAAGCAAGCATGGTAACGCATACTTTTTATTACAAAATTCGGGTAAGTATGATCGGTTCTTCAATTGTGCCGTCTTGCAACAAATCTCATGAATATGAATATTTCTGTCTATCTACCTTAAAGTGTAATGCACGACAACAGTACAATCACACAAAAAGGGCAGAGTATTAACAAATTCATCAAAAACTAGGAATACCGGTTCTGATGTGCAACAAAAGGGACAACAGAAGATAAATAAGGAAGGGTATAACAGTACTCCTGAAATTCATGACTTTTTGTAGCATACGTGTGCCCTTAATGTAAGGTGGCAGGGACGTTAAGATTTTCTAATATCCTTGCAGATGTACGTCTGTAAATGTTACTCCGTTGGTAATCCATTTTTGGTCAATTCATCTCTGACCTGTACTGATTCTAGTTCATATTATACCAACCTTGTAAAACTGATAAAATTGTATTTTAAAATTATTTTTCGTAAACAATCTTTCTGCATTGCTCTATGATGCAAATCCAATTTTATAGGGTTTTTGAGTGATTGTGCCATATTTATTGCTTTTTAAGATTGGATCAGATATTAATTCCTGTTTACCGACTTAGTCAGTTTTAGACACTTGAAGTATATTGTGAGACTATGTGAAAATAAGTCGTTCCGAGATCATCACTTAGACAAAACACACACAGTAAAGAAATGGCATTTATACAATATTTTTATTGAAGATTCTACTTTTACATAAAATACCTCTGGTATAGTTAATGAACTGGAATTGTAGAACAATTAATTATTCCTGCCTATTCTATATTGGACACTTTTATGGAGATGATGGGATTCCCATATATTTTGCAAAATAAATGTGAACCTCATTACCTTTATTAAACCCTAATTTTCAGCGATTATCACCCGGAATACTTTAGAATTTTCAGTGAGATCTGATATTGCCAAACAAGGCCCATCAGGGGGCATTTACAAATAAAAAAATCATAATTAACTTTATACATAATACATTATGAATATACAGTCACTAACATGCTTAATAACCAAGCAAGCAAACAAAAAAACATGTACATACACTCAAATATATGTAAATATAATTAATATCTTGATTGTTAAAAGCCTGAATGTAACTCATTACCATATAGTTCAGAATATAGCTCGCGCAGATCTTTTGGCGGGAAAATAACAGAAAATCACTGCAAAGGAAAGATGTCGAGCAATAACATGTCTAAGGTACATTTTATGCAAGATAGTCATTCATAACAGTATGACCATGCGGATAAGAATGTTTTGAAACTTACAAGATGAGAGTGATTCAAAAAAACAAGAAATGTTTTGTCCATTGGCAGGTAACGGTTGGGGTGGGGATTTTTCGGGCTGGAAACAACTTCGGACACGGTCATGGATGTTTCGGCCGTCATTAGTTGTTCATTTTTGGCAAATATGTATGAAAATTAACACTTGTAACTTCTTCCTATGTTGGTTTTTCTTAATTTCGGGTTGACCAGGGATGTCGATAACAAGAAGGATTGGAAAAGAAGTCGGAGATCAAAAGTAGGGAGTAGTCGGAAGTTTTAAAAATCCACTGGTCAGAACAGTAATTCCGTTATTTTTTATCGTAGTGATAAAATATAAGTATCAATGCAACCGCAACAACACAAAGATATAAGAAAAAAAATGTTAAGCCGCTAAACATTGCCTTAAGGATGGTCACTTCTCAGGTTTTTGAAACTGTCTCTGACTTTCGGAATTTTCATAATTTATCCATCATGATGCATTAAAAAATTGTGCACACTCACCCCCATTTTTCTTTTCAAAATATGTTGGTGTACATCTTGAATAAACTTTTGACAAAACTTGATTAAATTCTTGATATATCTTCATTGTATTTCAAATGTCTATTGCTTTAATGCAAAGTAAATGAAAAATCTAGAGGAGTTCGGTTTCCCGCCAAAATTTCTGGCACTTAAATCTCAAAAATGGGCACACTGACCTATCAATATTTTTTGCTTAAAACGATGTATGATGGATGGTCTAATAAATAAACCTACTAATTTCAAAACCTTGATACTATGAACTTCAGGAGTGACCATCCTTAAGAAACACGCCACATTTTCGTTAAAATACTAGGGTACCAGAAAAAAATATGTAAGTTGGTAAATAAGCGTGAAAATACGCAATTCTAGCATGCAATTTGTTTTGTGGAAATTCGCCTTTTTTGTAGCAAAGTAGTATGGTAATTTAAGTAAAAGTAATATCTGATGTGGAGTAAAGGAGCACTACATATGTGTACTATGTAATTAAAAAGAAGGGAAGAAGTTCATTGAAGAAATGTACATGTTAGATAGCCGAACATTAAAGAGCAAGAAAGGGAAATACAACATCATAACTAATATTGATTTGGGAACCGCAATAAATGTGAAGGACCAATCAAAGGTAAATAAATTCAATTTTTTTTTCAAAGGGCTATCACTTTTTGATTGATTGATAAGTTAAAGTGTAACGTCCAATGAGCAATATTTCATTTATACCAGGACGAGAAAAAGTTAGTCAATTAAAAAAAAACAAGAGAAGAAAGAAACAAAGGTGAAAGGGACAACCGGGACGAGTTCGGATTGCCACTGGAAAATGGGAGGAATGGGTAGGGGCAGGAAATTTAGCCTTCTATACGAGTTCCAGTGACTCTGCTCTCTTTAGACACACGAACAAAAAATTAATCAATTTAAAATAGTCAGTACAAGAAGAAAGAATTAAAAGAGGAAGGGACAACCGGGGCAACGACTTTTTTGCAACTTGAAAATAGGAAAAATGGGTATTGGCAGGAAATTTAGCCTTCTTTACGACCCCAAATGCGTCTGCTCTCTTTTAGAGAAATATAGAAGGGGTCTTTATACCGTATGGAACGTGGCGTTTCTCCACTTAGTTTGACTACAATAGGTCCTGGTCAGGCTTTCCGTATTATGACAAAGACAAGGTATTCCGCTATCCACCACCTAGCTCTGTAGCCAAATCCCCTAAAAACCGAATCAGGTGACGGGTACATTGCTACATTATCGTTTTAACTACGCAGTCATAACTTAAACACTCTTGTATGAAAATCGGTGACAAATAACATGTAAACAATTAATTATAAACAAGTTGCTGATGCTACGTACTACGTGAACAATCGAAGTGATAAAATTTCGGTAAACAAAGAAAACATTAAGAAATACAATTAAGTAGCCGAATATATTTCCAAAATCCACACAAATAAATGTAAAAATGAAACTCACACTGTAGTCATCCATAACTTGCAGAAAAATTGGAAATTACAAGTTCGTTTGTTTCATGCCTTCGGGCATGCCATTCTAGTTTCTAAACATAGATATCTCAGAGGTCATTTTCCTCGCTTTTAATTCTAAAGGCGGAAATTCAAAATGAAAAATAAGTAACATAACAACAAAAAAATTGTTAGAGAGTATGTGTGAGCGAAAGAATTATATCATTTATTATAATACATATATGTATTAGATATATTGTCTTGTTTAACATTGTAATGTCTTTAAAAATTCAAATAAAAAAAACATAACAAAAATGAAAATGTGATAACATAACAGTTTTCATTATGACGGAAATAGATTTATCTACCTTACTTTTGAAACAATTTTTCTGATTGGTCACTAAAACTTAGATTTTATATTTCATTGATAATTTATAGTAAATTACCTCCCTTTAAAATCTGTGTTTGGAAGGTACAATTTTATTACACGTGTCTCGATATTCTAATTGCAAAAAGACCTATTTTGAGGTTGTTATTTATAAATGTTTTGGTTTAGATTTTTTACTTATTTATACATATATATTTTATACACTTAAATGATTGTTATTTTACTGTTTCCGTTTATACCAAATGCACACTTATTTATATTTTCCATAAGATTTAAATCTAACATTGGGTAAATTGTCAATTACCTTAAGGTATTAGGCCAATCGGATCAAATATAGATCCGACTGTAACTTTCGGAAGCTAGTCAATCTGACTGGCAATTCAAAATCCTTACCATGGGAATTTCCATCTCTTGTGGAGACTTTCATTTTTGGCTTACTTTTATATGAGATTAAACATGTAACTGATCATAAAATGTCTAATTTTTTATTCTTATCTTTGAAACGCCTAGCATCAAAACCTGTTCAGTCTGTTAAAGAAATTATGTAGGAAGGGTATTAAATATTGACATATCCACCACAGAGTGTTCTTTGGGAATCCTATTTTTAGAACGTTACCAGTATTATGCCTGCCACATGTTCTTTACTTTAGTCCAGAGGTTCGAACTCGTCTGAAAAGCCAGAATATATACATTTAGACTCTACTGTCTCACTGCTTATTTTGCATCGTCTAACTGGGATATTGAGCTGTTTGGAATCTTTTTCCTCACTATGTAGACCGTCGTTAGCATGATTTTATAAAAAGGTAGAGCCAAAAACACGCAAAGCCTCACTTGGCATTCGTCGTATTATTTTGTGGTTTTCTTATTGGGGGGGGGGGGGGG
>MJUU01032952.1:10187-35521 GCA_002080025.1 Modiolus philippinarum | reverse complement strand
CAATATCCTATGTAAATATTTGTCCAAAGACATTCAAACTTTCATTCTTAAAACAATTGAACTTTGATAACGAAGGCTCATCTCAATTTCTTGTTACATTGAATGTCTCAAGATTTTACTCCATAATTATTATTTCAATTAGTGACAAGGGCTACACGTAGCCAGATATCCCCGCCGCTCCAGCAATTTGAAACCCCACATATTTGTGGTAATTTCCAAAGTCAAAAAGGGCATAACTCCTACAAAAGATTCAAATAGAACTCATCCTTGAACTTGCTTGAGGCATTCTGGAACTAAAGCTACTGTGTAAATTTTATCCAAATCCAATGAGAAATAAATTTTCTAGAGCGCTTACAAGGATATTTTGACAATTTTCAAAGTAAAAAAGGGGCATAAGTCCTACAAAATATTCGAATAGGACTTATCTTTGAACTGGCTTGAGGCATTCTAAAACTAAAGCTACTGTGTAAATATTATCCATACCCAATCAGAAATAAATTTTCTATAGCGCTTACAAGGATGTTTTGTCAATTTTCAAAGTTAAAAAAGGGCATAACTCCTATAAAAATATTAGAAAAGGACTCATCTTTAAACTCGCTTGAGGCATTCTAGAACTAAAGCTTCTGTGTAAATATTATCCAAATCCAATAAGAAATAAATTTTCTAGAGCGCTTACAAGGATGTTTTGTCAATTTTCAGAGTTAAAAAAGGGCATAACTCCTATAAAAATATTGGAAAAGGACTAATCTTTAAACTCGGTTGAGGCATTCTAGAAATAAAGCTTCTGTGTAAATATCATCCAAATCCAATAAGAAATAAATTTTCTAGAGCGCTTACAAAGATATTTTGTCAATTTTCAAAGTTAACAAGGGCCATAACTCCTACAAAAATATTTGAATAGGACTCATCTTTGAACTCACTTGAGGCATTCTAAAACTAAAGCTTCTGTGTAAATATTATCCAAATCCAATGAGAAATAAATTTTCTAGAGCGCTTACAACGATATTTTATTAATTTTCAGAGTTAAAAAGGGGCATAACTCCTACAAAAATATTCGATTGATTGATTGATTGATTGAATATTGTTTAACGTCTACTCAGCAATATTTCAGCTATATCAAGACGAGAACAAGTTTGTTGATAAATAATCACTTTGGGGTATGGAAATGGCCATGGGACGGGAAATTCTGACTGCCACTGGAAAAGTAGGGTGAAATCGTCAAGGGCGGGGAATTTAGCCTTGTAGCCGATCACCTACGGACCACCCCAAAAAGAGCTTGCTACAAGGGTTCTTTAACGTGCAGGAAGCGTGGCATTTCTTCCAACACGTGGACCTGAGTTTACATCCCATCCGAAAGATGGGTTGTGTATTTATTAATCCCGCACAACCACGGAATGGGTCCTATTTCTATATCCCGGGACCCTCAGGGTCAGCCTCCGTTTAGGAGGGGTCACACCCCGCAAGCCGGAGATACTGGGTCCTATTTCTATATCCCGGGGTTCCCTCGGGGTCCTCTGTTAGGATGGCTCATACTCCAAGCTCAGAGGATGCTGCGGGCCTATTCTTCAGCCGGGACCGCGCACGGCGGAAAAATATTCGAATAGCACTCATCTTTACAGTTGCTTGAGGCATTCTAGGATTAAAGCTTCTGTGTAAATATCATCCAAATCCGATGAGAAATAAATTTTCTAGAGCACTAATAAGGATATTTTGTCAATTTTCAAAGTTAAAAAGGGGCATAACTCCTACAAAAATATTCGAATAGCACTCATCTTTAAAGTTGCTTGAGGCATTATAGGATTTAAGCTTCTGTGTAAATATCATCCAAATCCGATGAGAAATAAATTTTCTAGAGCACTTATAAGAATATTTTGTCAATTTTCAAAGTTAAAAAGGGGCATAACTCCTACAAAAAAAACTCTTAATAAGACTCATCCTTGAACTCGTTTGAGCCATTCTTGAACTAAAGCTACTGTATAAATATTGTTAAAATCCAATGAGAAATAAACTTGCTTGAGCACTTACAAGGCGGACGGACGGACGGACGCCCGGCATTACCATATCCCCGCATCGCGATGCGGCGGGTATAATAAAATAGTTAGATAAAAAAGTCTTTATCCAACACAACAGTCATTCACAGTTTTCTTCCAATCCCAAACACACAGAGCAACACTCATGCACAGTCTTCATCCAACCCCAAACACACAGACCAACAATCACTCACAGTCTTCATCCAAACACAAACACAAAGAGCAAAATCATCCACAATCTTCATTCAAACGCAAGCACGCAACACAATCATTCAGTCTTAATCCAAACGATAAAAAACTCATAGCCACATAACAACGGAAAATAAAAAAGGTTAATAAATAATCCACCAGATCTTAAAGATAATATTTATGCAAAAAACGGACAATTCCACTGTGATAACAGAATAGTTGGCACACGCAATATAAAAAAAGGTTAATAAATGTTTCAATAGACGTGTAAAAATGTTAATCCAAAAAGTCAAACAGCTATAAATTCAGATATAACAAATTTTCAATAATGACAGAATGGACGGAAAACAGACACAGTTTTGTTAAATTTGTAAATCCAATGAAAATCACAGTCGGGGCATCCAAAAGAATATCCTAATAAAACCAATGTTCAGAAATAGAATAAAAACTGTCATTACTTCTAAAAATCCACCAAAACATGTCTCCAACGTCTCAAAAATATTGCAGTTTTAATTTTAAATGAATAAATCCAAAATATATATCAACGATCAGTAAATATCCAACATCTCAAAAATATTGTAGTTTTGATTTTAAACGTATAAATCCAAAATATAAAACGCCGGTTAGTAAATATTTCAATACATCTGGTAAAAAGTCAGGTCCGAATACATAAAACAGATGAATAAACTTAGGAATAAATCTCTAAAGTGAACGAAAAACGGCGGAAATTTCAAATTTCCAGTATAGCATATCGAAAACCGGGAAACATGGTAATCGGTGTCCCATGACGAACAACCAACTTCCACACCAACAGGATCTAGAAATTTCAATTTACAGATTAGAGAGGCGTTACATCCAGGAAAAGTGGTTCCCTTCTCCTACACAAGTCTTATCATGTCTAACACACCCCTCTCCTTAATATTTAGGAATCTGCTCTTCCCCTCCTTCTCCATTATATGATTGTCAACTATGTGCCTAACATACGCCATCTTTATTTTGGAGTTTGAGAATTTCCCTTATAAGGAATAACAACTTAATCGGTACGTACGATATTGGTATCTTCCGACATCAAAGAAACACCGACTTCAAACAAGTGACCCCAATCTCTCCAAGCTCAACAAACCAACAACAAACGTACCGCAAAGCTGTCAAAAGTAACTTTAACTAAAAACACAAAAAGTTAATGTCTCTCTTTCAATCTTTTATTTTTAATTACTAACAAGCAAAGCCCCAAAAATTAACAATACTACACAGACACCACATTTAATTTCAATATGGTTTGACTTTTTTCCTTTTAATGTTCGAACAAATTCTTCAATACATGAATGTCAAAATACTCCAAACTATGGTACAACATAAAAATATTGTATTATACCATAAAAAGTATGAACATTCATTGNGGGGGGGGGGTCCGGGGTTTGGAATCCCCTTTTGTTCTGGACAATCATGTATTTTTTAATTAGTATCCAGAAGTTTTATTGAAAAATACCAAAAAAAATTTCGCGCCTCGCTCCGCTCGGCACAATTTTCTTTCATTTCCAATTGAAACAACCCCCTTTTTAATTGCTTGGCTCCGTGCCTGACATTAAGACGTGAAAATTTGTTCATTTGTTACTCCATTTTCAAAATATGCTCAAATGTTGTCGCAAATCATGTGAGGTGGGCTTTAGTACGTGTATTTCCTTAGACAAGAATTTCCCGTCCCATGGCCATTTCCATACCCCAAAGTGAATATTTATCATTAAACTTGTTCTCGTCTTGATATAGCTGAAATATTGCTGAGTAGACGTTAAACAATATTCAATCAATCAATCAATCAGAAAAATATTTTTGGTGTGGGTGCGCAAAAACATTTGCCTTTTCAAATGGCAGTTAGTTTTGTTTAGTTCCGGATGCCCTATGCTACGAACTAGACAAAAATTGGTCGGTCTTATTTCGTTATGAGTTTTGGTTTTATCCTTTACTTATTTAATGGACTTTTCTAATTAATTGGACTATGTGGGCTGTATAGAATGCCTTTGACAGTAACTTCGGTATTTAGTTATTTGAATATCAAGGATCTTAGTAAAAAATATATAAAGACAAAATTTCACGGTTCTGGTACACTCTTTATAACTTCCCAAGTGCAGAATAAAAATACGGGGGAAAATCTGAAATACTTCCAGAAAGTCGAGTGCACATTTTTAATATATATACTAGTATGTAATCATTCTGTTAAGTTTCATAGATCTGGGTTGAAATCTGTAAGAAAAATTGATTTCACAAAAAATGCTCCTTCTGTTAAAATGTCAATTAAAAATGACTAAGTTATTAAGTCCAGCAAAGAAAGAAAAAAAAAAATACCGAAAATATTCTAAAAATTTAGGTGCAAAAACATTCTGAGGCAACTATTTCACAAAATATATACCCTTCATTAAGAATGTCAATAAACACGACTAATTCCCAAGTCCCGAAGAGGTAAGAAAATATTACCGAAAATAATTCCAAAAAGTTGTAAAGTTTCATAGATCTGGGNATAGGAAACCTCCGTTAAAAATGTCGATAAAAATGACTAAGTTCATATTGGAACCTCTTTTACGGAGACTGGATTCGTCGGTGGATTTACACCACGTTCTTACCTGTCACTTTGATATCATTTTATTATTTTGTCACTTATATCCTATTAAATACATACAAATTCATTGAGAATAGTTTAATAAAAAAAGGTCCTTTGAATACATTTTCTTCACAAAAACCTGTTTTCATACTTCCCCTTAAAGAAATTTATTTTCAGATATATATATTTTGATACCTAATGATGGAAGAGTATGTAGTACTGATACAATTTTACATGTAAGGATAATATTTAATTATAAAAAATATCCATGAATAACATTTAATAGGAATTCTTTTCCAGAGGATAGTATTTGACAGAGGATACCATACTAACCTCAAGGTATTGGGTAGGCTGTAATTAGCCTACCCATCTTTAATACAACGCGTATCTTGGATGTTTCTTTGCCATTTGATATACCAATGGTATTTGGGAATGTATATTCGTACAACTCCCTCCCATTACAATCAATATGTATGGGAGGGGTGGCTATAGCTTCATAAATTAATGTCCATAATACACTATGGTTGCTTGATGTAAATTTGCTGGTATCATGAGATGATTTTTTGCCATGTCTTTCCAGTATATGATTCATTTTGCAATTAATAATATTAATGCAAGTTTGGGTTTATATATAAGGTTTGTTTAAAAGAGCCAATAAGATTTCGTGTACATATTTAGAATTGACATCAAAGACACTGATAAATAAAAGATGATGTTGTAGGATGTGGGAAATATTTTTAATATTCGTTTGAAGTAATTGATGTAACGTTACGATAGACACATTGTGGTGTTAGATCAAACAGGTGTTGTGGCAGTTTCCCATACGACTGTTTTTGTTATGTCTGCATTTGCATAGGAGTATGTTGAGTAATTTTAGAAAATAATTAAAATAGCATTACGATAATCTTTTTTTTCACATTTTAAAGGACAGGAGCCTTGCTCATATTTTTTTTTCAATTAAACAATTTTTTCAAGTCCCAATTTCGAATTAAGCATGGTCTCTCTCTTATATATAGGGTTATATTTTTTCAGAACATGGTTAATTCGTTATTTGGAATTGAAAAAAAAAATTTAATCTCCCCCACCCCCAAAATCAAAGCATGGGCCAGGTCCCATTGTTTAAAAGTAAAAACGTTTTGGTTACACTAATAAGAGTAAAAATTGTTGTCTGAAAACTATGAGCGCAAAGGGGTACCACTTTATTATCTTTGGTATTTCGTTTGTCTTTTTAAATACAAAATATATACAAAAATCAGGGTGGCAGGGGCATGCGCTCTTTATAATCTATGTCAAAATACAGCCTGAAATAAATAATTTCTGTTGGATTTTACAAAAATGTTCGAATTTGCCAATTTTTAACGACCCAGATGGGTCCATAATGGTCCAAATCATATGAAAAAGCTATTGATTTAATATTTTGGATGTCTTCTTATATATTTTAACCTTGTTTCAATTGATTTGCAAAAACCGAAGTTTCGGTTGCACTGGTGTAACAAGTGTGTTTGAATTATATACTATGAAATTGCAGGAATATTTTATATTTTTTAATTACCTATATTGATGGCTAGGCTGTGATTATGCCACCATTTCTAGTGGTAATAACTGTAACTGAAGAAACAACTGTTCCGTCAGGGAAAGTCCCGGTCTGAAATCTAAATCTTTTCTCATAATGGAGTCTGTTGTTTTGTTGCTTGAAATAAAAATCGTAAGTGCTTATTGTCTGGTTGATCAAAGTTACAATCGTCCTTTTCTCCTTGAATTGTGATTTGACAGCCATGAATTTAGGGTTGTAGTGGAAATATAAAACGTGGTTCATTTTGGAGTAAGAGTTTTCTGTTGCTGTTAACTTTATGTGGAAAGACTTCGAATGTCTATTTTTGGTTATGATGTTATTTACAGTGTTAAATTGTTGGATAAAAGTTTGACTGTAATAAAGGGGTATGAGGAAACATAATCGAATACATTGCCTACGACGACAGAGTTATACGAAAGTACATAAAATTTGTGAGGTCGTATGAAAATAAAATCGGTTTTTGATTCTTCATTGGTAAAATAAGTTGGACCAAAATTTTATATAGGTCTGTTGATTCTACCTCTTTTAAAGAATTTAAGGTAGAAAAAGCTGTTTCGAAAGTGTAGCAGTGGTGGATCTAGAACCTTGATTACGGAGGGGGAGGTACGGAAGCTGTTTGGTTGAAAAAAAAAATTAAGACGAGAAAAAACAATATAATGGTGGGGGGTACATATTTGACACAGATGATATGTTGATATATTTGCCGTGTTCAGCGAGGCACTAAAAAAATTGATGTTTTGTACTATGTTTAGCTCACATGGCCTTTATCCTGTGAAACAATTCTCCCAATTTTGACCAAACTTTGGTGGAATGGTCCATTGATGGTTCCCTTCCAAAATTGTGTCCGCTGACCCCACTCTCAAAGCAAGATGCCCGGCTGCAAAAAATATAAATAAAGCGGTACGCCGAGTGCAGCATGATACAACCGCATCATGAAGACCACTGAAATTTGAACAAGTGTAAAGTAAAATGAATGTGGACATAGTAATTTGCTTGACAAAATAAGATCCTTGAGATATTAATTAACTGGACACAAAGTAGTGAAAATAAAAATCAGCCCTTTTAATCCTTTATTACTAGGATATTGTAAGAGCTAAGAGATTCTGTTAACTACCATGAAGAGAAATGCAAAGAAAAAAACTCATGTTGAAATCGAATGAAAAACGAACATTTCACATATTTTGAAATCTTGCAATTTTACCCATTTGACCCATTACAGGTTGAAAACCAAAGAGAAATTCAAAATATACTGGTATATCACTGAAAGGTTGAAATGAGAACAATCTAAAGATAAATATCTCATCAAAATCTAACGAAAAATAAAGACTTCACATATTTATAATAATTGCAATTTTGACCTCTTTGATGCCTTATAGCTCTGAAACCATAATCGCTACATCAAATCCGTTGACATACTACTGAAAGATTACATTTAAAAGAATTAAAAAAACAAAATCCTATCAAAATCTCATATTTCTAAAAATTGTAATTTTGGCTCGTTTTACCCCTAATAGCTCAGAAACAGCAAGAACTACACCAAATCTGTTAACATACTACTGAAAGCTTACAATATGATGAATCTAAAGAAAAAAATCCCATTGAAATAGGATGAAAAATAAAAATTTTGTGTATTATGCATGTTTGCAATTTTTGCCCAGTTGGGCCCTCATAGCTTTTAAAAGAAACAACTTGTCAAAAATGTGAATTTTTCATAAGGAATACACTGCAAAAAACTGGACCAAAATCGAAATTAAAATTAAAAAATTTAAATTTTTGAAATTCACCCCCTTTTGGCGCAGTTTATGGCTTGAACAGTACATGCCATGTTAAATCCGTTGCATCCTACTGATTGGAAATTTCCTTAGGAGGACACTGAAAGAAACCCAATCAAAATCCTTTAAATAATAAATATTCTACAGTCAAATACTTGAAAACATCAACTTTACTCCTTTTTGCCCCTTTTTTAAAAACGGGTGGTGCCAAAATGACCAAAACTAAGCCAAGGCTTCCTTTGTGTCAAGAAACACAGCACAATACCATTGTATATGAGGAACCTCACACCATATCTATGTTTATTTTCAAAAGGGATCCATTGCAAACTAGAGCTGTCGTAGAATGGCAACTAATTATGACCCGGGTAAGTGAACCCTGAATCAATATGGCAAGTCCAAATTTAAGTGTGCGGGGACACAATACAGGTGTTGACACAGTTCAAATATGGACTCGATGATATACCTCCTCCTTTTTTTCCTTAAAATATACTTATTAAATTATGAGGCAAAAAATGATTTTTATAGATGCCGGGCAACCTTTCTGTAAAGTTTCATCCATTTTTAGACACTTTGAATTTTCCCGCCTTTTTCCAGTTTCCATGGCAACGGTAGCCATTTTGAAAATTATGAGACCGAAAATCATTTGTCTAGGTGTTAGACAACCTTCCTATAAAGTTTCATTCAATTTGAGGCACATTGAATATTCCCGCCTTTTTCAGTTTTCATGGCAACCACAGCCATTTTGAATATTCTTAAAGATGCATGTGTGTACATCTACTTATTGTTAGTTAGATTCCTAAGAAGTAGTTGGGATTTGGTTGAAATGTGTCTGAAAAATTTCAAAAGTTGAGTTTTTTATTCGTACGGACGGACCAACCAATGGATGAACGGATGGACGGACGAATAAATGGACGGACAGACAAGGGAAAAACAATATGCTCCCCGACTTTTAGTCGCGGGGGCATAAAAACTGTATGAAAATGGGATTAAAATAAATAAAATAAAATTTTTGAAAATCGCCCGTTTTGGGCCACATTTATCTCCTGAACGGTAAATGCCACATAAATCCGTTGACATACTACTGAAAGGAAATTTAATTAGGAACACATCGCATCAAAATCCAATAAATAATAAATATTCTACAGCCAAATATGTGAAAAAACTCAAATTTTGCCCTTTTTGCCCCTTGTATGAAAAGAAGAGGGGCCAAAATGTCAAAACCCACCACAGCCTTCTTTTTGTGCAAAGAAACATTGTGGTAAAATTTCATAAGGATTGGTCAACTGGAACTATTGACCAAAAAGAAAAGTGTTTACAGACGACGACGCCAAACGACAACGACGCCGGACGACGACAGCGGCATTCCATTTTCGTCAAATTTTGTGCGTTAGTATAAAAAGAGGGGATGAATTTTGAAAATCTTGTCCTTTAAAACTATTGCTAAAATTTTAACCAAAGTTTGTCAAAATGGTGCTGTGGTGGTCTCCTTCCAAAATTGTGTCCGGCATTTCCGACCTCTGACTAAGATGGCCGCCACATCAGAACGAAGTTCAACATATAAACTTATGGGAATTTCATTGAATTTTTATTCTGGAACTACTCACTCATATGGAAACAAACTTTGGTGGAATGGTCACTAGGTGGGTTCCCTTCAGAATTATCACAGATGACTCCTTCCACTAACCAAGATGGCCGTCTAGGCCGAACTTACTTTAACATAGGACCCAATAGAAATTTCATTGAATTTTTTTTTCTGGAACTGCAGATTCGATTAAAAGCAAACTTCAGTGTAATGGTTACTAGGTTGGTAACTTTCAAAACTATATTCGATGACCCCCATTCTCCAACCAAAATGGCCGCCTAAGGCAAACTTAGTTTAACATTGACCCTATGGGAATTTTATTGATTTTATTTATTGTGGAATTAAAACAATGTACTCTCTCAATTGGAAGCAAAGTTTGGTGGAATGATCACTAAGTGGGTTTTTTTTCAGAATTCTGTCCAATGGCCCCTTCCGCCAACCAAGATGGCCGTTTTTCTAAAACATGCTTTCAAACTCACGAATTACTTTGCAAACAATTTTTTTGCAAAATACAGAAATATATTTTACAAACATAGAAACTTTGCAAAAACCACGAATAATATACCTTGCAAACAACATAAGTAACCCTTGAAAGCAACAAATAGTAAAAAAAAAATAGCACTCTTTTTTACTATTATCTTAACCTACAAAATGAATAAAAAAACAACAACAAAACAAGATCAATAAAAACAAAACAAAACTACTGTCTACAAAAGACATTTCATTCACATAATTATGATTGTAAATTTACAGGATTGTAAATCTGGAATAAATTATATCAAAAAAACTCTCTGATATATGTTTTGATCTGAGTTAGGGTTGTATTTGCATCTTCTGCTGATTTCGCTCCTCCAATTTCTTGAAACAGGGTTTGTATGATTCTATCATTCGATATTTCTTTGTATATTTGTCTCATTTTGTTAACGGCTTCCAGGATCAGAACATCGACCTGTTCGCGTTGAGCTCGTTTGTAGTTTAATACATTAGTAACATGATTATAATCCAAGTTAACCACCGTACATAGACTCCGCCAGTCGTCTTCATTTCTGAATACTTCAATTTGTATTCCATCGTCAAGCAACTCGACTAGACAAAATAAATATTTAGGAATAAAACTTTTATAAAAATTTGAAAACATTATTCTTATTTCGCATTTAAGCCTTTTTTTAAGATCCAATAACTCATTGCAACATTCAAAGCAAGGAGAATAATGGAGAATCATTTCCACACATTTTGAATCTGTATTTTTTAACACCTCACACATTAAATGCTCAGCATGGCTTCCTGGACAGTTGTTGATGCGCTGCCATATAGCCATTGATTTGTAAAGTAAAATAGTTTTATGTGGCCAATCTTGATTGTTTTCGCGATCTGTATGATTTTCTGCATAATTACATTCTTTTTTGCCATATGTATTACTTACTGCAAAATATCTTTGTAGCTCATCAAGAGAAATGAGGCCTGAAACAACTTAAAAAAAACAAAAACAAAAAAACTAGCTTATTTGTTAAGCATATGGTAATTTTCAGATTGTCGAAAACCGCTTTGTTTTCATCCGAGATATGTAATAAGGAAACTGAGGAGTTTAGTTTATGCGTAAAGCTTTTAAATAAAATAGAATCTCTACGGAAGTAAATACAGCAGAAATGAGAACTATACAAACAGAATGATGTTTAACCATCAGAGAAGTCACACCATCTTATTAATTAAGGTCAAATAAGCATTATACAAGAGTTGGCTTCAACAGAAGTGTAATGCGGATTTTTGATCTACTCGTTTTTATGCCTTCGTAGTTCTATATTTATCACACATCAAACTTCAACTTAAGTTATTTTATAAAGAGAATTTAGACTTTAGACTTATGAATTAAGACTCCATAAGTTAAGACCTAAGTAACATTTGTAAGTTGTTTTGGGTCAACTGATATGCTTATCCCTTCCCTATTTGGATTATAAGCAAATGGAGACAATGCACATTTCAAATAATAAAATTTCAAATGTTAAAGTTTCTGCAACTCAAAAAAGAATAACATGTGCTGAACTATCACATCAATATTTAAAAAAATACTTTTCTGTTTTGTTTTTTTTAAATAATCATCGAAGGGATATGAAGTTAATGTACATGTGACAAATTCTCTACTAAAAGTACGGTTACCAGTTACGAAGATATGTGAAAACTTAAAGTGCAAGCATGCAATAATAGCGAAAATAATCTGTAAAATATACACAGTTCATTTAGCGTGAATAATGCTGAATAGATAATATTTATAAACTTTCATTTATAAAAGCTGATAAATTAGTGTTCAATCAAAATAAAGTTAAAGCTTAAGGTCTGCTGAAAACAGAAAGAAGAGAACAAATCTATATGCATATTACATTTACCAACTATTTAGGATAATACCTATTCAAACACTTTTAGTCGCTGTTATGGTTTAGCGTTAATTTATGAGATAAAACGGCCTACAGAAAGACCTAGGAATGAAAATAAATGAAATGAAAATAATGAAAATAAATCTTTTTAGTAGAACGAAGAAAAGAATGAAGTAAAATTATCTTTCTTCCCTCCACAAAAGCAAAGAGGCCAAATGTAATGTGCAACCGAAAGCTTAGCATTGATGACTCCATATCTTCTCTGCGAAAAGCGGAAATCTGTTGATTTGATGTAATTCCACTGCGTGGTGTATTCATCAGAACACAATTTCACCTTTAATAAATTAAAGTGCTATTTGAGATGTTCATTTTATGATTCAATAATAGCTTTTTTTAATGAAGAATATACAACCTTTTCCAGAAATGTAAGATTTAGAAAGACGACCCTTTTGAAAAAGCCGAAACAAAAAAGGCACGATGTTATTTAAAATGTATCAACAAACGATCCTTATCTATCTCACCAAAATTCATTTCTGTTCTTGAACTCGTCGTTAAACAGCCGATTTCCATTTTCGTAGTCTGATAAGCTTTGTCTCGTCTAATGCTGTAAGTTCCATTAAAATAAAGAAAACTAATGTTCTTAATTTTTAACTAAAATCAAACCTATATAATTTACGACATATTAGAAAAGTATACTTTGAAAAATACCATCTATGTTATATGTGTTCTTTACACTGCATACTGCTTAATAAGAAATACATGTAATTGACGGGGAAAAACTTATTCTGCTTCGTGTAATGTACTTGTACCATGTATCGATTTGGTCGAGGTCTGATGTAAATTTAAAAAATACTTTTTTACTTAAGTCTTTATGCTGAAGTCCGTCAATCTCCTTAATTCTTGAGGGTGACATTTTTACCTTTAATGGGTTGATCACAAGTAATTAAAATGATTTATACAATTGTTATTGGAAAAACCGTACAAAAAAAATAAATAATGAAATAAAACTAGTATGTCAATTGTTCGAGGAACAATTGATAGGTCTTTCCCGGAAATAATGTTCTCATTAATGATTCATCACTCAAACCAACATTCTAAGCTTGAATCGTACATTTTTTTGTATTCTTAAAAATGAAAAAAAATTAACTGTGAGCTTGACTAATGACCTTGATCTCATTTTGAAGGCCATGTGTTCTTGAATATTTTTTGCATTGAAAGTTGTTTTTTTTTACCTTCAATGGTATTTGAGCTATAGCAAAAAAAAAAAAAAAAAATCGGTTTTTGGCCCGAAGGCTCAAAACCGTTTGTCCGAAAATTTTTTACCCATTGTAACACATGTAGATCTTAACAAGACACGCATTTTCTCCACTACATTTAATCAGCTATCTATTACCGTTTCTGAGTTAATCCAATAACAAGGTCTGAGGTGAAAGTTCAAAGTGACCAATGATTTTTTATCTTAGCATTTTTAGATGTAACACATATCACCTCAGATGAACCGAAAAGCTTTCAGGTTCCTATCTCTTACCGTTTTCGAGGAAAACCTACTTTGAAAAACTGCGTCTTATGCACCAAAGTTCAAAGTGACCAATGACCTTTGACTTTGTCACTTTTAGATGTAACACATATCATCTAAGTTGAATGGAATAGGTTTCAGGCTTCTATCTCTTTCCGTTTTCGAGAAAAACATAAATGCACTTTTTTGGTTTTTGACCTTAATGTTTTGC
The DNA here is from genome assembly GCA_002080025.1 of Modiolus philippinarum. Lineage (NCBI taxonomy): Eukaryota > Metazoa > Mollusca > Bivalvia > Mytilida > Modiolidae > Modiolus > Modiolus philippinarum. The sequence continues at coordinate 21,683 of MJUU01032952.1, read as the reverse complement.
CTTGACCTTTGACCTTGAACTCATTTTGGAGGTCAAAGGTCAAGATTACATGATTCAATGACTAACCTTTGTTAAGAAACAAATAGTTGAAGTCAAAACAAAAATATCAAGGTGCATAACTCTTGAACAGCCCATCGTACACTATGAACCAAAAAAAGTACTGTCCATACCAGACACAGTCTTTTTCTCACTGTCGTAAACTGTTAGCGTCCTATAAAAACTGTGGAAGACCTATGAAGCACTGTTATGGATTGGGACAGTCCTAAACAGTGATTGATAGGCATAACTTTGACTGTGTCAAGATTCCTAGCACTGTAACAGTATATGACAGTCAGTGACAGTATTAACCTGTATTGTAAATAACTGTCCCTGATTGTTACAGTACTTTTTTTACCATTAAAGACTGCAATACTTGTGACGGACTGTTGCTGATTGTGACAGTATTTATTTATTTTTTTTTTATTTTACTTAATAGAACAAGTAAGTTTTTTTTTCGTAGAATAAAATATTTTCCAAGGGTTTAGGAAAATGAATTATTTTGACATGAAGCAGAATGTAAGATATTGTTTAAATTGGAAAAAAATGCAAGTGAAAAGCAAGTGAACAGACGATCTAAATTAAGAAGTTCCTGGTATTTATTCTTCCAGAAAGAAAGCATGACATTAAGTGATTTCTTAATATTAGCATGAAAATGTGCATTTTCATATTGGTGACAGAATCAGATATATGAATGATCTGAATTAACTATATAATGATTCAAAGTAAGTTTGGTATTTAGTTACTATATCCCATTTATGTAGTCGATTTAGAAAACAATCAAAAAGGAAAGAATTATACACTGTAATTCGGCATGAGTATTTTAAAACATCTGAAGAGATCTAGAACTAAAGACGTTTGTTAATGAATTATATAGGAAATGGATATAACTACTGAACTGACCTACTTATCTATAGAAAATAAAAAACAAACAAACAAACAAAAAATAAAATTAAAAAAAAAAAACAAAAAAACATACATCCTGTGATCTCATAGAAATATTTGTAATCCACCCGCTGTATATTCTACCAATTGATCAAAACCAATTATGACCGGATGTTTTGTACCCGAATTACAATCTGTTTCTTGGGAACTAGCTTAATAGTTCACAAAGAAGAAGTCGCTGAATAAAATTTCAATATTTTATTTCAAATCTGTAGGTTTCAACAGTCAATTATAAATCTGACAATAATATATTTCACAGCAACTACAATAAAAATTGGAAACTGATTGACAGAAATGAGTGAAACAAGTTAAGAAATAAAATGAATTTTTTACAGTCAGTAAATTTTCTAAAAGTCGGACTATCTATTACTTAACAAAAATCTTTATTTAAACATTGTCTGTTTCAGTTTGACAGATTAAAATTTATGTGATAATAGAGTATTTGCATATAACATGTATCTGGATACGTAACGCATCGGATCATCTGGCCAAAATTCAAACAGGTATTACTGATCCGACGACATAGCTCTCTGATTTACTTAAGTAAGCATTTTCGATTCCGCGTCCTTTTTTTTATTTATTGTTGACAATTGTATTCAGTAATAATATGACCTTTGTAATAAGATCGGAGATATACCGACTGTGTATTACATAACATGTAACCCAAAAGGGGGGTCAATTTTTTTGTACTTTAACAGTAAACAGGTATAGTTGCATAATTAATTTGGAATATGTTAGCTCTTGAGTCGAAAATTTGGGGATTTTGTTTTTTTTTCCTTATCCTTAAGACTAAACAACATAATATTTTGTTTTCATTGCATTTTTTTCATTTATTCATCTGAAAATTTCGTGTAGTGAGCATGTTCATGTTTATGTCTCTACAATGCATATCAAGTTTAAACATTTTGTGAGTAATCAACTGATATTTAAGAGTTGAAAATACAACTACCGGATCCACCTTCTGTAAAATAATTCTGCACAAAATTTTTAACATGTCCAAACAAGTTTGCAACCTCTGACCTTTCCGTGCAAGAACAGTATAATTGCAAAGAGATTTGATTCACATTAGCTTTAGAACATATTTTTTTATTCATATTACTCAAACAGCAAAGGCAGTGAACCAGACGTCAAATATCAAATACACAATAAAAACTTCTATAATAGATTATTAGCAGATATTGACAACCAAGTCGAGAAGGTCCGTTGTCAAGTCAAGAAGGCTCAAATATAGTAAGATGAATGCAATCATCATCAGTGTGTCCAAAAATAAAAAGCATTACTGTCAAAATAAAATTAAAATGTTTAGAAAGCATGGAAATTACATTTATAGAAAGTACATTAATGTTTGATAAGACACTGAATAAAGAGCGAAAACAAGAAGACAGAATTTATAGGTAATTTGTAGGTAGTACAACAGTATAGAAACAAAATGAACAAGATCTGTAATATATATATCTGATTTGTATTTTCTTTTCATGATAGCCGATAATAGTGTTTTATATAAAATAAATTTTATAATATTTCAATATATTTGATAAAATTTGATTTGAACAAAGAAACGACGTTACCTAAAAAACATTTCAGACGTTTTACACAATGTAACACAAATCATTTGACAGTTCGACAACCCAGGGAGACAACCTATTGTCACCCTCGGCAACACTATCTTTCCAACAACAAAGAATTATAACCTTACTCAGTCGTTTGGTTCAAGCAAAGTATATTGCGGATGCATTGCTAAAGTCAACCTTTTTTATGCATTTTAACATTTTTTGAAATTATGGATTTCCTTTGTTTGGGTTCTAGTGCTGCTGATGAGGAATAAATTTCCGAAATGGCCATACAGCTCATTAAAATTATTGAAGTTGGAGTTAGCATATGTGATATGGTCTCATGTTCATTTACTCCATATCCTTTCGTAAAATTTTTAATACAGGAGTTTGTCTTTTATTGCAGTGTGGAGTTGGTAAAACAATTCCCCGTGGTAGAGATGTATGCTCTTTATTTTTCTTAGATATGGTGTACTTGTACATGCGATAATATCTCATGTGTACACTTTGTTCAATTCCTATTATCTAAATTTATGTAAATTCTAAAAATTAAGGTTTAACTCCCTCCATCGTAGTTTTGTCCTTGGCTATATTTGATATTACTGATTGTTCGGATTTCGTTTGGTTTTATGCATTTTGACATTTTTTGAAATTATGGATTTCCTTTGTTTGGGTTCTAGTGCTACTGATGGGGAATAAATTTCCGAAATGGCCATACAGCTTATTAAAATTATTGAAGTTGGAGTTAGCATCTGTGATATGGTCTCGTGTTCATTAACTCCATATCCTTTCGTAAAATTCTTAGGAAAAGACAAAACTGGCAAGCAAGGAATTTTAAGCTACTGATATTAACTTTTTGTGATTAAAAATTTTAAAATTAATTAAAACCCTGAAATGGGGGGGGGGGGCTGAATGACCACTAGCGGATTTCAACAGCCTTAATCGCTCACCTTGGCAGTGGAAATAGATATATGAATGACATTTCTAAAGGAGTCTAGTATTAAACTACATTCCGCTTACGGCCGTCTTGTATGAGGTACGCACCTTCCGGATATCTGTTTTGAAGGGACCACTGTCACTGATATCGGTTGCAATGTGACTGGTAGTTTCTGAGAAGATCTTTGAATGTGCATTCTATATGGTCCAATGTTAAACTATATCCCCCTCTGATGGCAATCTTGTATAAGATACGGCCCGACCTGCATCTTATATCATGAGATACGGTCGGACCTGCCTATAATCTTTTTTAGAAGGGACTATCTAAGGGCCATTGACTAAGTTTGGTTAAATTGGACTAGTATTTTCTGAGAAGATCTTTGAAAGTGTTTACCCATAAGGTCTAAAGTTAAACTATGTTGCCTGCTGCCAGCAATCTTTGAAGAAGTGCGGACATGCGGATACAATATGCGGATATAATTTTAAAGGGAACCAGCGAAGGAGTATTGTTATAAAGTTTGGTTCAAAATGGCACAGTGGTTTCAAAGAAGGCCTTTACATGAAAAGTTTACCACAAAGTGAGTACAAAATCAAACCATGGCAATAGCATATTGGGCTTAAAAGTATAGCAAAAAATCAAGCAGTGTCATTGACAAGAGCAGAAGAATACTGAAGGAACAAAGGATGTGACAACTCCAAAAACTCATAGTCCAGAGACATGCAAAGCAATTCTAACCGAATTTTGCTAATATTGGAAGTTACCAAAAAAGAACACAGCCAATTAAAATCAATTTATATGGGGAGACAACAACAATACAAAGAAGTTTCTCACCATTTTCCTACACAACGGACATAATTTTTCTAAAAACAGACTTTTCCAACATAACAATTTTACTCAGTAATTTTTATTTACCAATCTGTTGATTTTAATTGACTTCATTGAGCATTTACCATTCAGTCCATATTACAGTGACTCGTACAAACGTATGTATATGTTAATCATGGGGCCTATTCGATATGCAACATTATAAAAAGTGTGCGTTCGATATGTGACGGTACAAAAGAATGTGTTCGATTTCTTCACACATTTGTATACATTTTCAATAATTGACCAACAGACATGTTCCTGGATAGATCACTTTGCTTCACATATTATGTGATCTGCATTGTATATCATATCTTGTTTCAGTACATGAAAACAAGTCTTTCGTTGAAAAAATATCGACTGTCGGGATTGCAAGCTATGCTTTGGTATTATTCAGATACAGTAGATACATCATGTATCATACATCATACATTTATACGTTTTTATACTTCTTTTATACAAGATCTCTAAATGAGCGAATTAAATAAGCCGTTGTGACAAAATGTTTTGAAACATTTTATCCGAAGGATAGTTTCACATAACCATCCGTGTAAAAGTACACGTAAAAAGTGAAATCGCGGCTTTGTCTATCAAATGAAATAAAAGATTAAATCGATAAAATTGTGATTTACAAAACATAGATGATATAAACATCTGATTAATAATTCATTTCAAAATTTTTTTTTTATAGATAATGAAATAAACAAAAAAATCAACTTAAGCAGTGTAGCTTCTCAGTGTAGCTGTACTCAGGTATAAAATGACAAAAAATAATAGGCTGTGATTCGTGTGCATGGGAGGGGAGGGGCTCTTATTAATATCAAGTAAATGTCTCGCTATATACCCAGTCTGTAACCTGAATTACATTCATATTCCGGTGAACAGCGCTAGAGACATGAAATCTTGTCGAAATAAACACTAGTCGATTTCAATATCTTGTTTTCATATAATGACCTTCTCGAATTCCTTGACAATTACCTGGTAGTTTTCCGAAAATATGTTGACATTCATGGAATATCATCAAATTTGTGGAAAAAATCCTGTAAATATTGTGGTAGTTTGGTATGTTTGAATGATTTGACGTTTGCTATTTTGTTTACCACTACTATCTCATTCATTTATTGATGCTTCTTGCAATTAATGGTAGCTTTGTATGAATTAATGAAACAGTTATCTGCAGACAGCATTTGGCATGTTTGGTGATTTAGCATAAAATAGGGGTAATAACAGTATCCCAGAGAGCAGAATATAAAGCCCTTTCAAGGTAGCCCATAGCCCAATAACTTGCGATCGGAGCCTTGTGACGGGAGCCTGGGCTCTAGTGTTAAAACATGTAGCCCTTTGTTGGAGCCCGGATTCCTTGTGTTGGAGCTCGATGCCCCACATTCAAATAAGGTTGGAGCCCACAGCCCGTGGTATCCCCAGATAAAATTCCCATAGGTTTAACATTGAACTGTACAAGACCTTTAACCTTAATCCCGAATACCACTGAATATAATATCGCTGATTCGACGTCCCGGAAAAGTCTTTCCGCCCATTATACTATAATTTTTAAAAGAGGCACCTCCTTGAATATTCCACTCCCTTCCGCATTCATGTACCATTGTGTAGGAAGTCACTCCTCCGCTGAATCAACTTTTTTTATTAACTTGATAACAACAAACAATTGAAAATACAATGTATAGTTTTACAAGTAAAACCATACAATCAGGAGTCGTTTCAACTTTATCGCTACTTATCGAATAAAGTTAAGCTTAAGTCCTTGGATGTGTATCTGAAGTTATCTATGTCAACCGATGCACTAAGTCGGGAATGGATCGATGACATTAAGTTTCGAAATTGTATAAAACTAATACATGCTTTGATATCTTTCATATTATTTCCCTTTTGAATAAAAGGAATCGAGTTATTTAAAAAAAAATAATAATAAATAGAATAAAATTAAAGAAAAACAAAAAAAAAACCAAAAACCAAAAAAAATTTTTTTTTAAATCAAATGATTTGTACCTCGATACACACTAGTATCTTTAAAAAAAAGTGCAAGCAATGAAGTTCATGAGAACGGTATTTGGAAGATAAGGAACTAAGAGATATCAAAATGCATCTCTTAGCAGTTATTACTTTATTTTACTTGTTCTTTTGAATTTATTTAGAATTAGAAAGAAGTCGATGTTTACATAACGATATTGGAAAGTTATTCCAGTTAAAAAATGTTTTATGTGAACATTTCGAAATGATTTATCCAGAGAAATACCCTAAGCATTGATGGCAAAGGTGGGGGAGGGGGGTAGCGTAAATTGAACACTTTAATTTGAAAAAAAATTATTGGTTAAGATTTAATTTTTCACTTCTTAAATTTACGCTAAAATCTAATTACACATTTATTAGATTTATTAAGTTAACTTATAAGTGCCATTTTTTTAAAGTGTGGTCAAAATTTCGAGATAAAAGTCTGTGTGAAATAAGTTGAGACAAATGTCAAAATTTTGAAGTGAAATTCAAAAAAAGTCTAAGGAAATCAAGTATTCCATTCAACTTAGGTGATATGTGTTACATCTAAAATTTCCAAGGTCAAAGATAATTGGTCACTTTCAACTTTGGCGTATAAGACGCACTTTTAAAAAAAGTATGTTTTTTCTCGAACACGGTAAGAGATAGGACCCCAAAACCTTTTCCATTCAACTTAGGTTGTATGTGTTACATCTAAAAATGCTAAGGTCAAAGGTCATTGGGAACTTTGACCTCAGACTTTGTTACTGGATTTACTCAGAAACCGTAATAGATAGCTGATTAAATGTAACGTAGTAAATGTGTGCCTTGTTGAGATATACATTTGTTACATGGGTCCAAGATGTTTGGACTAACCGTTTTTAGCCTATGGACCAAAAACCGATTTTTGATGTCCAAATTTGGGTTTTTGTGTATAGCTCAAATACCATTGAAGATACAAACTTACATTCAATACAATAAATGTTCGTGAACCCGTGACCTTCAAAATGAGGTAAAGGTCAAAGGTCAAGGTCACACTTAAAAATCTTTTTTCATGTGTAAGAATAAAAAAATGTACATATCAATCTTAGAATGATTGTTTTAGCGATGAATCGAAAATGAGAACATTATGACGCAATTTCAGGGAAAGACCTATCAAAATTGTTCTTCGAATAATTGACATACTAGTTATTATTCTTTTTCTTTTCTACCTCATTCCTGGAAAATTGACTGGACAAATCCTTTTTTTAATACAATAGTCCAGACCATGTCTAGTTGATAAGGATTAGGGATCGGTTCAAAATCATTATTTCGTTCACGAATTTTTGCCCAAAGTCCGAAAAACATTGCTATTGGATAACTCAGAAACCATAAGAGAAAGCTGATAAAGTGTTATTGCAAAGATGTTTGCTAGGTCACGACGGGCCTTCATTTGGACCAACTCTCTACCACTATGAACCAAAACAAGTACTGTCCATACCAGACACAGTATTTATTTGTATTGTAAATAACTGTCCCTGCTTGTAACAGTACTTTTTTACCATGAAAGACTGCAATGCTTGTGACGGACTGTGGCTGATTGTGACAGTATTTATTTGGCCTATATTGGACTATCATTAACTGCAACAGGTAAGGATAGATGTTTATATGATTTACATGTACTGGCACGCACTGACATAAACTGTCACAGTCGATTTTTGGCCAATATAATAATTTGTGTTATTGTCATGCAATGATCTGTCACATAGTAAATGCATTTTCTACCATACACTATTTTTTATTTAAAAAACCAAAATCTAAAGTATCAAAAATTCATTTTCTTCAAAAAGAGTATAGTATTCCGCTGATTCTATGGATCAAATTGACAAAACACATCTTTTTGAAAGAATAAATAAAGAAATTTCAAATTATCAGAAATTTAAAAAAAATATTTTACTTTAAAACTTTGAACAAAATTTCGTATTAGTGAAAATTAGAAGTGGAAATTGATCGTTACAAAAAATCATTGAGAGAACAAAAGAAAATATATTAATATCAAGGATGAATGCCATATCTTTTTTGACTGTCAAATTAACGAGATTTACTGACAATTTTTTTAATGATGTCATATAATAATAAACGTAACTACATTTTGACCTAAACATAACCCATCTATCGTCTGTATCCGACTTTATAAAAATAATTATTAGAATTGAAATAGGGTTTAGACCCGTCAAAGAGTCAATCTATTTTTAAAATGAAATATTAATGTTAATATTTTAACCTTGTATTCAGGTTATGCCCTCTTTTGTCGTATATATTTTCAGAGACATTTATACAATTTATGTTTTTGTTGCAAAAATTGAAATAGGTGTATCGCCAACATCAAAGTGGCTAAAGTCGTCCAAAACCCAAATGCAGTGTAACTGAACCGCTGTTTCGTATAACAAAATTTAATTACAAATTTAAAAAGAAAGAAAGAAATTTGAAAAATTCGATTGAAAATATATTAGTAGTCTATTTACTGTTCAGATATAGAAAAAGTTTCTCTCTCTCTCTCTCTCTAGCTAAAAATATTAACATTTTTTTCTAAATTTCACTGAATCTCGGAAAATAATAATGCAGTACTGTGTCAGTTTTAACTAGGTAATTTGCCGTCAGGCACTGCATGTTTGTATATTCCAGTGCAATATGCATTTACCAAAGTCTATACCCGAAATAGTGTAATTACTCGGTGATATTCCATTATAGGTTTCAGGCTTCTATCTTTTACCGTTTTCGAGAAAACCATACTTCTATAAAATTGTTTAGATTTTATCTGCATTGAAGAGACATAAGTTGTCGAAATGCGCATATGCAGAAAATAAATTCACAGTAACTTCGGTATTTAGTTATTGATACAGCTTTGGGTAGCTTAAATACGTTATATGTCATTATCAGTTCAAACAATTTTCCCCCTTCGAGCATACAATCAACAGATTGTCCATAATAATGAACCCATCCTTGTAGCTATTATTTCTGTTAATTAGCAGTAATCTTGGGGGGTCTTTTTTCTTCATGGATGTGTCGAAATCTTTTGCCTGTAAATAATAAAAGAATAAAAAGCTAGCAAATACTTGCACAAATTGCTTGTTATTCATAAAATCTGTTTAATAAATGCTAGAAATTTACCCCATGTTATATTTTTAGTTAAGATATCAATGATCTTTGATCCACAGACAAATGGAACATACAGTTGAGACAAGAAACCCTTGTGATAATTCAAACCAAGTTTGGGAAATATTGGCGAGCATTTTCAAAAGAGACAATATTATAATTGTACAAGAGTATTCCAATATACCATCCACTCCGAGTGAGGTAAAATAAATTTGTAAAGCAGGAGTCAAGAAAAGTTGTGGCAAAATTTTTCACTATTGTTCTATATAGGGAAAAATGGCAAAGTCCAATATTCAGGAAGTTAATATTGTAGAGCGACAAAAGTTGCTTACAATAATTGCAATTTACCTCTTTTCCTTATGCTAGTTGCCGTTTTTGGGGGGCAGGCTTTCTTTCAACCGTTGATTCAAGGAAATCTGCTAATAGATGAGATTTAGTTATCACCTGTAATGAAATAATAAAAGACTCCTTTGTGTGCTAAAAATATTATCATATGTTTATAGAAATTACCCCTTGATAATGCTATAGATTTTTTTATATTTAGTCCAACTATCTTCAATTTGTTAACAACCGTGTGATATGACTTTTATTGCTAACTGCTGGCGGTTTATATCAATAGATTCCGGTTTATATCACACGCTTAATCCGTAACTGTATCATTAATCATTTTTGGAATAGATTTTACACTACACAAACCTTTTCTTCTTTGTAAATTATCTTTTGAAATAAATATTTTACTTTATTTTTTATATTTGAAGCATCCAATTTTTATATTGTCATTCAGTTGTCTATAAAAATTCAATGTTTAAAGGTTTGAACTCCTGAAATAAAATTTTTATGATCGCGTATAAAATTTGGGAAACATTTCTAGTTTGAAACATATGATAAAAATATCATAACATTTAATTTTTCATAGCACACCCATTATCAGCTTATATAGTCAAAATCATCCCTCGAGCCTCTAGGCTATAGGGCTGAAAATGGGCATGATATGACTAGTGGTTTAAGAGAAAAAAATCTTTGAATGCTTTCCAATAGGGTCCAATGTTAAAACCGCGTTCCCTGCTGGTGGCCATCTTGGATATAATACCAACTTGCCAGACTTTTTTTTTAAATAGGGCCATTAAAGACTATTTTGACCAAGTTTGGTTCTAATTGGCCCAGTAGTTTCAGAGGGGAAGATCTATCAGTTACAGTTTTGGAAAAAAAAATAAATAAAAAAATGCATAAATTTTGAAAATTTTACGGTTTTCTTCAAAATTGCAGGGCAGATAGATTGGCGTTCTTAACAATTTTACCCCCGTGTCAGATTTTTGATATCTGCAACGGTTTACCCCTTTGTTCTATTTTTAGTAACAGCGGTCATGTTGTTTGGACCCCGGACTAACCGCACCCATTTTTTAAACTACATACCCTGGTGATGACACAGGCCAAGTTTGGATTAAATTGGCCCAGTTGTTTCAGAGAAAATTTTTGAAAAAAAGTTAACGACGGACGGACGGACAGACGACGGACGCCAAGTGATGGCAAAAGCTCACCATGGCATATAGCCAGGTGAGCTAAAAAGAAGTGCTCATTACCAAAAATATCTAAATTTGAAACCAAATTCGGTACCAAGGATATCTACCGGGTGCCATACACGAAATGAAGCCTCGTTACTTTTAAGTCGTTAATTTAAAAGAAAAAGAAAAAAAAACCGTAAATTTCTATTAAACGCAAGTAAATTTTTTTCCATGTCAGACAAGTGTGACTATTGGGCTGGTGAATACCCTTGGGGACCTCTGGTCCACCAATATATCAGACAAATTAATAATTGTGCTACGACCTTTAGGGCTTCAATTAACACAGGGTTTATTACATTCTATATTGATATATTTCTTTTTGGAGTTTTATATGCTTGCTTTGCTTCAAATATATATATACATGATAAGTCTGTACTTCCATTTGAAGGTCAAATAAATGTGGACCAAATGTACATAAATGTTATATAAAAGCTTTTGATGTTGTATTATTATAATGAAGCTCTTTTAAAATTTTCGA
>MJUU01032952.1:0-10010 GCA_002080025.1 Modiolus philippinarum | reverse complement strand
TTTTGCCAATCCTAGGTCATATCAGCATGGAAACGTAGGCTTTTCATTAAAAAGTGCAAAATATTCGCACATTTTGGAAGGGGTGGACTCCATTTTTTGGCAACCAGAATGCAACACTTCATACCTAATACTCTAGATTGGTTTATTATGATAATACGATGTCAAATCTATCACAGGATAAAAGTGCCAGTCCCTAGGGTGCATGCGACATCACCACTTCCGGTTTAAAAGTGCAAAATCGTGGAAAAATGTCAATTTTGAGGCCCTCGAAGAATGTAACCCAACACACAGATCATGCTTATACCCAACTATTCATACTTTGTAAGTAGGAAAGACCCACCAGGTGCAAAGTCTTTAGAAAACATTTTAAATCTGTGATACGTCATCGTCGGCCATTTTGCGGCCAAAAAAAGTGGCCAAAAAATGGCACTTTTCTCTGTGGTTACCAATATTTTGGGCTTAGCCCCGGCCACCCACCGCTCTGATTTTTTTTCATCCGCTCAAATACTAGTAATTTTTTTCTGAAATGTTGGACAATTTGTTAAATTTCCTTTAAAATGGCAGCATTTTTCGCAAACGTTGATAAAATATATAAAATAAAATTTGCCCGTCCACTCCAAACTATGAGTTAACGGATGAGAATCTAGGAATCACTTAAATATGGCTTTATAAAAGATAATTATCAATCAATGTGAATTCACATGCTTATCAAATAAATACCAATTATAAACTGTATTTGGTTATAATGTATATATCTTCAATATACCAGTCATTAATATAAACTGAAACTCATATGCAGAAACTAAATTCACAGAAACTTCGGCTTTGGGTTGATTTTGTAAGGGGTAGGACTGTTATGCAAGAGTGCAATAAAGTACAAAAAATATACACGTACATGTAACTGACAGTGCTGCGATGCTTAAAATTACAATGTAGCAGCGATTTTAAGTACTGTTGAAGTGTCCTGAAACCATTCTCAAAAGTACATACCTCATTTGTATCATTTTTTTTTTTCAAGTTTGTTTTGTTAATTTTAAATGAACACCCTAACAATGCTTATTTACAAAGATAAAAAAACAAATAAATAATAAGTTTTGGTAGTTTTTTTTCAGGCCAAAACAAATCCTTCGTATCTTTTGGACAGAAAGCATTAATTGTAAGCTTACAATATTAGGTCCTATTTCTGTACTACGGGGTTCCTTAGGGAGTTTATCTCTTAAACAATGGTATCTCGCTCCTATGAGTCTTGCGGTTTGCATTATTTCTGACTCTTTTGGTCTTCGTTTCGTTGTATGTGCCTGGGTCTTGTAGGACTGCATAAAATGGGACGTGGATTAAATCACCTATATTTTCATCTGCGCTGGGTAAGATGTCCTAGACCCTGATGCGGATGATGCTAAGGATCATCAACCGACACAAGCTTAACCTTTGAGGCAGATGTTGCTTTCTGTATTCTTTCATCACTCTCTTCAATCCTAGTCTGAAAAAAAAATGACCTGTATATTAAATTTATAAGAAAGAAGAAACATCTTCGCAACTTAATTGTCGGTGAAAATAGTTATTAAGTACGGTTTTGAAATAAAATAGCTTTTATAGGCAAATTTTATAAGCAAGTGTTTTAAACGTTTCCAAACAGTGTAAGTAATGTGTATTTATAGCCTTTTCTGCCACTACAGTTGCTTTTCAAGATCACTTTCAATTTTCGGTACCAGCTGCGCCATAAAAGTAACGTGTCCAATCTAATGTCTAGTGGATTTGAACTGTAAAAATGATGTTTCCATATAACTTGAACAATCAATATTATTTCTTACGACATTCTTTATTTAATGCATTCCTCGAAATGAAATAAGAGACCAGGTAAAAGGGGTAGCATCAAAAGAGTCATCTGTTATCACGTCTACTTTAAGTCAGTCAACTCTGTCTTTCTTCAAATCCCTTTTCTTTGATGTCTCACCAGGTTCATTTTTCATTTGTATCTTTACTAAGATCAGTGAACGTTTTATAATGATTCCCATCTCATTTGTTTTGCATCGCAAATTGCCATGTTTTTTACTCTCTATTTTTCTCTTTGCATCAGTATTCCAAAACAAAACTAAAGAATTATGATAAAGCTTTTTGTAACTTTATTTCTGTCTAGATGGTTTGAGCAAGACCCTTAAAACAGAGTTTATCATATTGGAGTTTAAAGATGTCCACTTCCTCTTTATAATATCTGAAAAAAATAACTAAATTGTTTAATAAACATGCCAAGAGCACATGTTTAAATTTTACATAGTTCAAGGCCAATAACTCCGTATGAAAACTATATTCGAATTGATCTGTAGCTCAACTAGATGCACTCATACACCAAATATCAAATATTAAATCAACATGTCAAGAGGTTTTGTGGAGCAGATTATCCTTATCCTTCAGGAGCACCTGATAATTCCTCAAGTTTGGTAGTGGTTCACACTGCAAATGCTTTAGTTTTGCGACTTTCTGGATCATATCTGATAATTAGTTTCCTCTTCTTCATGCTCTCTCAATTTTGTATTTTTTATTTTGTAATTTACATTTTTCTTCGGTTTTTCTTTGCTTATGTATTATGCTCAAATCCTAAGAGTTTTTTTGGGGCTTAGGCCTCAGAGTTGCCGGGCGCGTCACCAGGTGGTGGATAAGGGAATGCCCTGTCTTTGTACGGTAGTTAGGCCATAATACGGAAAACCTGACCGCGAACCATTGTAGCCAAAACTGTGTGGAGAAACGCCACGCTCCATGCAGTATAAAGACCCGTTCTATATTTCTCTTAAGAGAGCAGACGCATTTGATGTGGTAAAATTTTGAAAGTTCCCCTTATATCAGAACTATAAAGGGTCAAAGAGGAATCTAAACGGCTGAATTCACATGAGCGGAAGCGGAAGTTAGCGCTCTTGGTTAAATTTGAAAAGTAAAGGGCCAGTCCATTGTTAAATTTCCAATAATCATATACTTGCCATGAATTATTCTTAAATATATATCAAAAACAAAACTAGATTCAGTATAGCAGGCAACATAAAGACATATTACTGTTTCCTGCCACCTGATGACAAACTGAATTGTTGGTTTGTGAGCTTAAGGCCATTAAAATAAATGTTTGTTTCTCAAGCCCCACCTGCTTCTGCCAAATTGAAGCCACATGAAACTTTGTTTTTTGAATTTTCAATAATGTATTTTTTTTAATTCTATGAAAGTAACTAAAAGCTCATAACGTTACAAAACTATAAGGGTTATTAGATATCTTCAGAATTAAGCTCAGATGTATTAGACAATTATCATAGTGACATCAAAATTAAATGTTAGTGCGTCCAAAAAATCATGAAATAGAAGAAATTAGTAATAAAAACTGCCGTCCCGCACAAAATTTGAAATATAAAGGCTTCAGAAACAATGTATTTTTAATGGCCAAATATCTCGTCGAATTTATCAGCAACTTTTTTCTCTACTTCATTGGATTGATTGATTGATCCGAGTTACATGTCTAGTGAGCAATATTTTAACTATAACAGGATGATTGATTGATTGATCCGAGTTACATGTCTAGTGAGCAATATTTTAACTATAACAGGATGACAATGAGTTTATGAATTAAAAAAAGTCATTAGTAGCACATAAGAAATTGACATCTGGGGCAACAAGTTTTAATTGCCTCTGGAAAATTAGAAAAATGGGTAGGGGTAAGAAACTTAGCCTTGCATACGATCTGTACCAAGTCGGCCATTGTACGACAAATATACAAAGGTGCTCTAAACTAAATGGGCCTCTTTGGGCCATTTAGGGCTTCCTATATAGTGCAAGGTTCCTCACTGTGTTGACGACTGTACGGTGACCCCTCGATGCTTTGTTTTGGATCATTTTAAATGTATATGGGATGTTGTCTCCTTGACATTTACCCCCATTTCGGTTCTTTTTCAGAAGTATGATTGTATAAAATCAGTTAAGTAGGTAGGTTGGTAGGTAGGTGTGTTTGCACGTATATATGTATGTATGTATGTAAGCATGTATATATGTATGCATGTGTCTATGTATCTCTGTAGGCATGTTAGTGAGTATGCTTGTATGTATATATGTATATTGGTATAATGCAGTTAAGTAGGTAGGTTGGTAGGTACCTATGTTTGCAAGTATGTATGTATCTATTTATGTATATCTGCGCACTTATCCATTTGTGTGGACAATACTAGTGTTTACAAACGCACATGTATACACATCTTTGTATATTTGTCTTACCACACGTATAACTCTGCAGGAACATATGCATCTGGCTGCATATATATGTATGTATGTAAGTGCCTTTGTATGTATGCATGTATATTGGAATAGATATATGACATATGTATGTATGTATGTATTTATGTATGCATGTTTGTACGTTTGTATCTATGTTTGTATGTATGTCCATGTATGTATGTATGAATGTATGAATATTTGAATAAATATATGATATAGTATATATGTATCCATTTATGCATGTATGTTTGAATATATGTATATATTTATGTATGTATGTAAGTATGTATGTGTGAAAAAGAAAGGAAATCGGATAAATATCAAGGAGACAACATAGAATATCCACGTTAACACAACGAATATATATGTATGTATATGTAGTATGTATGTATATATGTGCGTATGATGTATGTATGTATGGATGTATGAATGTATGTTTATATGTATATATGTATGTATGTATGTGTATGTATATTTGGATGGATAAATTATATGATATGTATGTATATATGCATGTATGTAGGTAGATGTGCACAAATGCATTTCATTGGATAAAAAGTGTTAACAGAGCGTTTTTTCTACACACATTCAAATATTTGGATGTATGTATGTATGTATGCATGTGTATGGATATATGTATGTATATATGTTTGCAGTATGAATGTAAATTTGAATTGATCTTTGTATGTATGCATTTCAGTATGTATGTATGTATGTATGTATATATGTGTGTATGTAGGTATATAGGTGCGCACACATGCATTTGTGTGGATAATACGAGTGTTTGCACACACCCCTGTATGCAGACATTTGTATATTTGGATGTATGTATTTATTCATATACATAAATGTAACTGTAGAATCATTTATTTTCGTGGGGATAAAATTTTGTGGATATAACATTTAAAACTATTTCGTGAGGACAAATATTCGTGGAATTCATATAATATATAATAGTTACTATTGATTGAATGAAATTCGTTGGGATTTAACTTCGTGGATAACTCTTGCCCACGAAATAATCGAAATTTAATCCCCCACGAATATTTCTGCTTCTACAGAATGTATCTTTGTATGTGTGTATGTAGGTATGTTATTATGTATGTAGATTGTGATGGATATATGACATGAAATTTATGCATGCATGCACGTTTGCATGTATGTATGTGTGTATGTATGTTTGTTTGTTTGTATGTATATATGAATGTGTTTTAGGAGTATGTATATATTTTTGTGCACACATGCATTTGTTCAGATAATACGGGTATTTACACAGGCATTTGAATACACACAGATGTATAGCAGTGATTAACTGCATATCTTTGTACATGAACATATGCATCTGTTTCCACATATATGTATGTATCTATGTATATATGTGTATGTTTGCTCGTATGTATTTATATATATTGGGATGGATATATTATATGATATGAATGTATGTATGCATGTATGTAGGTAGATGTGCACACATGTATTTGATCGGACAAAAAAGTGTTAACAAACACTTTTTTATACACACATTCAAATATTTGGATGTATGTATGTATGTATGTATGCATGTATATGTTTGTACATATGTATCCAGTATTAATGTACATTGGGATGGATATATGTATGTATGCATTTTAGTATGTAAGATGTATGTATGTATGTATTTATGTATGTATGTATGTATGTATGAATCTATGAATGTATGTATGTGTGTATGTAGGTAGCTAGGTGTGCACACATGCATTTGTGTGGATAATACTAGTGTTTACACACGCCCTTGTATGCACACATTTGTATATTTAGATGAATGTATGCATGCATATAAATATATGTAACTTTGTATCTCTGTATGTGTGTATGTGTTTATGTATGTATGCACTTATGTATGTAAATTGAGATGGATATATGACATAAAATTTATGTATGGATGCACGTATGTATGCATGTATGTATATATGTATGAATCCATGTATGTATGCATTTATGTATGTTTGTATGTATGTAAATATATATATATATATATATATATATATATATANCGCTATCCAGGCTTTGGGAGAAATCAAATGCTTATTTTATATGACATCGGGGGAAATTTTGGAATGGTGGAAAAAAAACCGTTTCTCCCAACACTTTGAAGATATTTTAAAACAAGTTCTGAACGATTTAAAATGAACACAACTTAGGTGAAAGTAGGGTTTGGCCTTAACTCAAAACACCTCTAAAGGTGAACTTATTGAGCAAGTGGCTCCCGAGATATATAGGGTCAAAGTTGGTCCCCTTTATATTTTGTCTACTTATTTTGTGGCATCTTAGGGGAATCAAAGAAAATCGAGTTATATTTTGTTTTTTTAAGTTTATGTTTTAATCGGATAAGTTTCATCGGGTAAAGATTTGAAAGCCGAACTTTTCCAGCGTATTTTGATCGTGAATTTCGTCATATATTTTACAATATTCAGAAAAAATATTTTTTCATTTCAAATTTTATCAGTACTGGTATATATCATATTACACCAGAACCTTATTGGTCGGAATGTATGATTGACAAGTCATGTTTTTAAATTTAAACTTGGACACGTGTTGTATATAAACAGGGAAGTTATATTAATGCAAAATATAAATATAACTTATTGTTACGTAACTATCGATTTACATTTAATTGTTTCTAGGTCAGGCTAATTTTAACACCAGCAACATATTTTCTTAAAATGGAGACGGGGAGTTCATTTTTTTCATTTTTAATAGAATCATTGCATGTCTTGGGGTAATTTCAAAATGATAGCCGACCTTCAAACTTAAAATACATTCCTAGATCCTTGATTTCCGTTCGCCACTTAATTATGAATCTTTGACATTATGAATCTTTGACCGCATATATTAATTAATTGGGGGAAGGGGGGATTATTGGCAGTCAGACTTCTCGCAGAGCATAACCAAATTTTAAGGAGCAAGTAATTAAATTGTACTCATAATTTATATAAAAACATTTAATATTATGTTTCCAGCCATACATCCACTGATTTTAAATTTTAATACACCCAAGTGACATATGCAGGCAAATTGCACATCAAAGAAAATTGATGATTCGCAGTAAAAGATTATACTGGTCGTAAAATCGGAATTTGGTACCTTTTTTCAAAGACGGGGCCATTGGGGTCAAAGATCAAATTTCTTTTTTTTTCAAATTTTGCTTCATTTGGGGCTTAAATCAGCTTTTTTCTTCTTTTTTGTAATTATTGGAAGTAAATGTGATAAAAATGTATAACTTCTTAAGGGAAAAACTCTGAGTTACTGTTAGGATGAAAGATCATGAAAAGGAGCTAAAATGTTAAAATGAAAAAAAAAAACTCAGTGGGTGATAACTCATTTAGTCTAACAATGGGGATTTATACAATCCAATAGTTGGCGTCAAATGTAATTCTCTGATTTTTTTTAACGGAAATGCGCTTTTAGCTAAAATTTCAAAAAATGCTATAAGTACTAATTTTTTTGGAAGGCAAACTAGCACAAAAATGATATAAATCGAAGTAGATAAAAAAATGAAAGATAGGCATAACCCATTGGAATAAAGCAGAGGACGAACAAACAGAAAAAATACGGAAAATTATGTTTCCTGTTAGTGAACTAAGTCTACGGACCACGCCAAGGTAGGAAAAAGCGTCTGTTTTTTTTTCTTGAAAATGAGGGTATTTTCAAATTTTATTGATGCATGAAATAACAAAATACCGAAGTAACTGTAAATATTGTTTCTACATGATGCGCATTTCGACAACGTATGTCTCTACAGTGCAGATAAAATCAAAACATTTGGAAGACCATAAAACATAATACGTGTAACAACTGATAGAAAACAAATAACAAAAAAGATCTAAATAGAAAAATTAAAATCAGCTTAGGACAGAGCTATGCAAGAGGGAGATATTCCTTAGTTTAAAACAAAATTTTCTAAAATTTAGATATTGAAATTTCCAAATAAAATAGGTTTTCAGGCCAGCACCGAAGTACTGACTACTAGGTTGGAGAATACCCTCGGGGACAATCAGTCCACCAGCAGAGGCATCGGTCCACAGTGGCGTAGCTAAACCTTGAATGATGTTGAAGCCCAAATGTGGTAGGGAGTCTTTGGGCTGCTTAAGGCCCCTAGTTCGTCCAGGGCAAACCCCTGGTAGCGTAGCGGTCCAGAGGGTGAAGCTCCCGGAAGCTCCTGCGTTTTAGGTGTTTTGGGAAGTGGAATTAGAATGAAAAATATTGCATTCCCTACTGAGAATTATTTGAAATTTTGTATCAATTTTCATAGCGACAATTTTTAAATTCAGTATAGAATAGACAGACCAAGATGAAATACATACAATGTAATACAAACACAGAGTGAATACAAACTGTACATTTGCCGGAAGCTGCTAACTTTCATTCATGGGTTCTGAAAGTAAATACTTTAATCAGAAAATATGAAACGAGATTTGAAGACATTGGAGGAGGACGACAAACAATTAGAGAAAACAGAGATGAAACTGTGAAAAACTTCGGGGAAGCCACGTTAGGGAAGCGGTAATTTCATTCCATTTTCATTCTAATAAAACAATGCAGTATAAGATGAGATCAGTATATGATTTGCCAACCATTTGTTGTGAAATTTTGATATAATGTAATTCGGTGGGGGTCGGTACTAAGTGATAACTTAACTTGTCATTCGTTATAGGCATGCGCTATACACCCAGGATATTATCCTAAAGCGCGCGGTGGGATTATGTGAGTTTTGTCACACGCACATTCAACCCACTAGCCGGATCTTTTTTAATATTGCAAGTCATATTATTTTTGAATTGACTTAAATTTCGTGGAATTGGACATAATCAAAAAGTAGAATTATGATTTTAAAACCTAATTGTATTATGACCTTGAGTTGGAATGGGTGTGCTCCACTGATGATAAGTCACAGGGTACAGTAATCTAAAACGTAAATTTCTCGGAATCTGAAAGTATATTTTTGTAAATGTAAACATTGATATTCATTTTCTGTCGACTGAAAAACAACAAAATATCGAAGTTACTGCATGTGAATTTAGTTTCTGCATATGCGCATTTCGACAACTTATGTCTCTTCAATGCAAATCAAATCAAAATAATTGGTAATCCATTAAGCAAAATATGTGTAAAACTTGTAAAAGCTGATAGAGAACAAATTATCAATACGGTCTAAATACAAAAGCCAAAATTAGCTTAGGACAGAATTATACATGAGGGAGATACTCCTTAGTTTTGAACAAATTTTTCTAAAATTGTGATATTGCAAGTTTTCAAATAAAATCAGTTATCGGGCTAGCACCAAAGTACTGGCTACTGGGATGGTGACTATCAAAATTGTAGCTTTGACTAGTTCTGTATATTATTACTATCAATAGCAATTTTGAATTTCAATTCTGATAATTAAGCCGTGATACTTTGATTGTAAATTAAATTTTGGATCTTCCCAATTTTGTTGTTAAAAGTTGAATTTGAACATCCTGTTTATTCGAGTCATCAATGGAAAGCTCTCCAATGTCCGGGTAGTGAGGACCGTGCTGCGAGTTTGTCGATGAGGGAAAAATTGTAGGGCTGCTTGGTAAATCATCACTAGTTTTATTGCTGCTACTCGCGTTTGAGTAGGGCTGATAACCGTATTCAGATAACTCTCTCTCTCTTCCTTTCCGTTTTTATTTTATTTCAATTTGATAATACAGAAGATTTAATTATATTTCCCCGACCGTATACGTATTTTGAAAAAATACGCG
>MJUU01032950.1:7155-22548 GCA_002080025.1 Modiolus philippinarum | reverse complement strand
TATGGTGTACTTATTCTTGAGAGAATCTCTCATATGGATACGCAATCACACTTTCATACTTTGGCCTTTTTTAATTTTTGTAATCTAAAATTGTTATTCTGACCACCTGTCTATTGTGCCCTCATCTCAAGATTTTATTATGCCAAGTTTTCTTACAATTGGCTCGATGAGTGCCGTGTGTTTGTTGTGACCGTCTTCTATCGTCTTTTTGTCGGGCACTGGATGATAGCGATTGTAAGAACACTTTGCCAGTTAAGTTTATGTTTGCTGAAGATCCCGCATCCATGCATCATTAGGTAAAAAAGCATGGATGTAGCGTTGCTCGACAATTAGCAATGAATTCCGCTCAAACCGGTGCTAGGGGCCTGAACTTGCTATGTCTTGAACTTGCTATGAGGTATGAGTAAAGCTCATTGTTGAAGGCCTCATGGTGACTTCAAGATGAAGAACAACAATAAAAGCGTTGTTCCATTGCTTATTATTACCATTTATTTGTAAAAAGTTTGTCTCATTTGCATTACTCCATATCCCTTCATTGCTAATGTTTATCCAGAATTCATTACATTGCTTACCCTTTGTTTAAGGTTTTTTTTCTTACCTTGGAATCCAACACCAGTGACATTCAGTGATCTTACATCTACCCAGAATTCATTGTATCGTTAACTTTCTGATTAAGGACATTCGGTAATGTAATGTTAATCTGATTTAGGACTTAGTTGATAAGATATTTACCTTGGAATCCAACACCAGTGACATTCGGTGACCGAACATCTACCCAGTATTCGTTGTATTGTTTTACAACGGTTGCACTGTAACAAAATAAAAAGAAATCAAATGATTTATTTTACACAATGTGTATATTATGAATAAAAGCAACAAATTATCTTCATCAGAACATCTCAGACATCTTGGGGAAAAACGCAGTATATTTGAGTTGATTTTTGCACAATCAATAATAAACATTTTATTTAAGCATGACTTAATGATTCAAAAAGGTATGTCATAGATATTTGCTCGATTAAACAAATGTTTTTGTTTCGTTATATAAAGGATTTAAATTAAAAAAATTCCTGACGTTTTCGAGCATGTATCAATTTGTTAAGTATAGATAAGTAACATCATACTTTGAAGAGACACATTTGGTTTCTTCAGAGAGACATTTCGACAACTTATGTCTCTACAAGACAGATTTAAAATCAAACATGTGGATGAATGACTAAATACCGAAGTTACTGTGAATTTAAATTCTGCATATGCGCATTTCGACAACTTATGTCTCTTCAGTGCAGATAAAATCTAAACGTTTGGAAGACCATAATCTCAAAGATGTGTAAAAACTGAGAGAGACCAAATAACCAATATGATCTAAATGTTAAGCCAAAATCAGCCAAGGACAGAGCTTTGCAAGAGGGAGATACTCCTTGGTTTTCAACAAAATTTACAAAAATTTAGATATTGTAAGGTTCCAAATAGTATCGGTTTTCGGATGAATGATGCACAATTGTGGTTTGAAATATGGTAAAGTAAGCATATGAGATGTTCCTCAATCATACATTATACATTTTGAAGAATGTTTTGAGGTACAAACAATATTTGTTCATACTATAGATACATTTATCGTATAACCCATGATGTTGCCTTTTTCGACATTCAGTTATGAAATCTGCTCAAACCGGGGATAGGAACTATACTATCTTACATGAGCAAATTTCATTGTTGAAGATGATTTCAAGATGAATAAAATAAAAGCGTTGTTACATTGCTTGGCTTTGCAATGTACTTGTAGAGACTTTGTCTCGTGTGCATTTACTCCAAATCCCTTTATTGCTCATTCAGAACGCTGATTACGTGTGCGTCGAATGTTCCAATTATGCCAGAATAGTCCATATCTGGTATTTAGATTCACCAGTTTTTGTTTGTCCGCCCTACGTCACAAACATGTCCGCCCTATGTGCCCATGAATGTACTTCAAAAACATAATTTCATGACGTATTACTCTTTATGACGTGACGTTTCCTGGACTGTGACGTGTTGAAAAGTGATCTCATAAATCGTGGTACTAGACCTCGGATATGGTCTATTATTCCATATTAATTGAAAATATATTGCAAAATATAACAGTTGAAATGATTAATTTGATTTGCGTAAGTTGTGTTAGGATTTTACTTAAGACCGTTATCACTAAAGTCGATAAGGCTTCTGTATTTGAAAAATAACAAATGTTTCATGAAAAAAATTCTGTAATATTTCAAATTAACTGATTTCAGTTTAACTAATACATGTATGTTTACTTAATTAAAATTACAGTAGTAAACAACATACATCCTGAAGTATTGTCTTGAAATGTGATATTTATTTGCATTGCGCACTTTTTTTGTATTTCGTCACCAAACGATATTTTGCCGATTTTCACTATAAAAAATGAGCTGGAAAAGTAAACTGGTTTAATGTTGTGACATCTTTAAACATCAAACACCGTTTTTTATCACAAAGGGTTTTTATTTTGGTAGATCAATTGGAGGAATAATTTAAATAGTATCGTGCTCATGATTAAATGCTTCAATGATTTAAAGATGAAAAACAATGGAAGAGTGAACGCTTGATCTGAACTTCACACTATATTGTAAAGATAATATGGTCTTAAAGAAACAAAAATGAAGAATCAAATCTTGAAATGTCAAAGAATTCAGCATATGTGCTGCCGGAACATTTTAAAACACACAAAAACCTTTTTTTCAGTGCTGCTTATTATCTTTCTGTCCATATTCTACACATTCTTCATATTTTAGATGCGATAACTCTCTAAATTATAAATGGACAACTCTTTCATAAAAATATTTCTCTGATCTAATGATAAGCACAGTTCTTTAATCTTATTCGAAACTTACACAAACTGAACAGTTCCCAAGTTACAACCTGCAGGTGGCATCCAATCGAACGAGACTTCATTTTTATTTGAATTGTCTGTGTGCGTAATACCACCAACTGACCCAACAGCAGCTCTACATCTTCTTGCTTGTGACTGACGGTCCACAGGTCGGAATGTTCCGTATGCAGGTCTATTTATTGCCTCTAAAGGAAATTGGTCTCTTGTTGCTTGTACGAAAAATCCCCTAAAGTAGTCTCCAGCCGGTGCCCTTAGTGTAACTATAATTACAAAACATAGTCGTGTTATAAAATCATTCATATTCCGACCAATGAAGACAAAAACAAAGGAATAATTATGAAATCGTAGATTCTAACATCTGCTGGTGATGTGTAAGTGACAGAGGATTTTCAATAACAGTTTCTCGGTGCTAGCCTAAAAATATATTGTATTTGGAAACTTGCAATATCCAATTTATTTTTAATTTGATTAAACCTAAGGAGTATCTCCATGTTATTTAAAAAAAAAAAAACAAAAAAAAAACGGTAACGGTATATTTATGAAATTAAAGTTTCTTAAATTAATTAATTCTGTACATATAAAATAAGTCGTGAATGGGGCTGTGAGTTTCGTTGAATGTTGATATCTAAGAGGAAAAAAATGACGGGGTGTTAATAACAATATGTCGATATTGATAATTGTATTGTAAAACGTGAATGTCGGTGCACTTCGTTGTATTTTCGAATTTATCGTGAATTTAAGGTATCAAATGATGACCTTTACCAGATCTTACCAGCCTTTTTGCAAATTTTTAAAAGTGATTAATGCTGTAAATAGTAATGGTATTTATCAACTGTTTATCTCCTGCCGTTACTTTTACCTGTTACCATAATGAAAATTTCTGAATACATGTTCATATTATCACAATAAAAGGTTAAAAAAAGAAGAAGAAAAAAACAGTTAAATGTTGAACATTATAATGTATCTGGCATTTTAATTTACCGTGCTATGCGTATGCTTTTAAAGTTTGGTTAAAAAGTGGTATTCCTGCATATTGAATGATAATCTTTCCATTTATAATATTACACAGTATGAAATTTTTTTTTAAAAAGTCTACATTTTGATATTTTTTTTTCATATAAAATACAAATGTTACATGCATAGTTGAAAAACAGCGTGACCTAAATCCTATTACAATAAATAGCAATCACGGTTCATTTTACTCATTTTGCAACAATAAAATTTAGCAGTAAAATGTGCCATTTTTGATATTGAAAAAAAGCCATTCTAAACGGTTTTTTTTTAAATGGTATGAAATCATTCAACATAGCTGATAAATATCAAATCATAACAAAACTCTTCTGGTGAAAAAATGACTTTTATTGCTGTAAATATATAAATATATATATGACGATAACATGCTAAATGGCAGACAACAAAAATAAATGGTGGTTTGACTTATATAAGTACACATATTTCTAGAAACAAGGTAGTGAAAAACAGATGTCATACAGCAATTGACTTCTCAACATGCAAATAGAGTCCACAAAACTGTCATTTTATTTTGAACCAATGTACAAAAAGACACCCACTTGTTCATGAGTGTCACATTAAATGTCTGTTATATTATTTATCGCATGAATATACATGTAATTGCCACTAACAATTCTCCCGTGAGAAAACCTAAATGTAAATATACTTTCCTTTGTAATAATTATTGCAACCAAAATTAAAGCGTTCGCATGGATACAATTACGAGAAAACTCCAGTAAATGAAAATTTATTTTCATTTTTTTTCGTTTTACGATGTGGCTAATAGCATGATTTACGCAAGTTATCTTGTTCGATTTTGTTTTGTTAGTGTCGGTTTTTTCCTTAAAACGTTGAAGTTAACAACAAACAAAAGAAACACAATATATAACGAAGAATGTGGTTTCATTGCTGTATACCTGCTGGTAAAATGAGATAAAATTACTGCAAAAATGACTTTTTATATTTAGTGATATCGATTGTAACAAATAAATGCTTCATTATGTAATTTTAGAAAATATATTCAAAGATGCTTTCTTGTTCTGAAAGAAATCGCAGGCTATAATTGTGATTATTGAAATCTAATTAAGGATTGATGAGTATGCCTCTGAGTTAATAGGCAATACAAGAATTAATTTCTTAGTTTTTGGTTATGTTTCCGTATTGTATATTGAGCTCCTGGCTTACAAAATGTCTTTTTTCATATTTTATCTTGTGTTGAATTTGTCTTTCTTGAACAATAAAGGTGTTTGCTCGATTGGTACAAGAAAAACATTAATATCAGCAATTCTGCTGAAATAAAGCAGCCATGATATTGTTCCTAATGACGTGGTCTGTCATTGGTCATCCAGTATGATAACATATCACGAAGGTATAGAAAATACATGTGTTACAAAACTTTGGTGTGGTCAATTATCATGACATATTTATGTGGTTAATAATTTACGTATATTGTTTCCTTTTTTTACATTCAATATTTCCAGAGAATAATTAAATAAAAAACCATAGAACTATATATTGATCAAACCGATACAGATTTCTACTCAAATCAACATATAAAGAATATGGGGGTACCTATGAAAGAGACATAATCTCTATAAATACATGGTGATATTCAGCAAAATGAACGTTTTTATTTTTTTTATTTCTAAGTCATCATGAGGCTTTCAACAATATCATACCTTAAAGTAAGTTATATACGACCCCTAGCACTGGTTTGACCGGAACTCATATGTTAGATGTCAAGCAACACTAGTATCCATGTCAACTAACATAAAATAACGGCAAATCAATCAAACAGAAACGGCAGAAGGACTTATAGACAATATAACATATAACCGATCTTTTGTAAGAAAACTTAGAAAAGTTGGGAGATGTGTGCATCATTATATATAGGTGGCCAGAATAAAAGTTTGATGTTATGTAAATAAAGTAGCCAAAATAAGAAATTCTGATAGTGCATTTACATTAATTTGACAAATTCTCAATTACACAGGTACAACTAAAATCAAGAATATAAAAGTTATTGATAAATACTTAAAAAAAATACGACTTCTTAAATATGTTTGAATATTCATTCAAAAATCAAAACCCTTTGTTATATTTTGCACATTATAAAATGTAATCTTAGAGTTAACTCTTATTGTAAATAACTAAATGCTGAAGTTACTGTTAATTTAGTGTGCATTTGAATTTATCATTGTGTAAAAATACGGATTGAGAATTGGCACTTTTATAAATGTTCAATCTCAATTAAATCTTGTCGTTTTATTAATAAAAAAAGGGAAATATAAAAAGTGATACCTCTGATTATGGTTCCACTCCCATATTGTCGCGCGTTTGTATCTAGCGTGTATCTACTAGTGGTCATTGATCTCGGCCAGAAAATTCCAACATGGGTTGCATTAATCCGTCTCTGATGTAACGGAGCAGGATCATTACAAGAATTAGCTGGGGCT
The DNA here is from genome assembly GCA_002080025.1 of Modiolus philippinarum. NCBI lineage: Eukaryota > Metazoa > Mollusca > Bivalvia > Mytilida > Modiolidae > Modiolus > Modiolus philippinarum. The sequence continues at coordinate 16,194 of MJUU01032950.1, read as the reverse complement.
CCTCGTGGATATCCGCGAACGACAACAAATACACAATAAAAACTAAAAAGTGCTACTAAAACATTGCAATTTGGCATCGTGAATTTGGATTTCATGTCGACCTGTGAATATTCCCTGTTTTTGTTGACAAAATGTTGAACGTTCAGGTAGCCAAAAGGTAACCGTCTTTGTTATGATCAAATGACAACTTCTTGTCTTATTCCTTAATGATTGATGTGTATTGGGTGCCATATTAATAAAATCATGCGAATTAATACCATTTTATATCCCATGCTTGGATACACACGTTAGATACACATATTTTTATGGTAAAGATTTCAGGGTTGGAAACTATAGAGGTTTCGAGAACAACCAATCTCAACCAGCCTGTTTTTAAGAATCTACGTAATTATTTGATTAATGAAGGAGGAAAATACTAAAATAAGTGGTGACGTCATGATCGATAAATTAAACGTTTGTATCGTTACTCATAAAGGTTATAAAACGCCTTCTTGAAAAAGGATTGTAATCTATATATAACGTTTGTGACGTCGGTGGATCTATAAATAGAAAGGCATTTTAGTGAAAATTAAAATAGAAAAGAAATAAAAAATTAGCATATTGTGATTATTCTGTTTTGACCCGTTGCTATATATGAACATACCTTTGTTTAGAGGTTGAAGATGTTTTCAAATGAAGAAATTAATCTCTGAACAAAATTATTAATAGATGATATTCACAACTATCAAAAACAGAATAGCAATTGTAACAACCAAGACATATAGGTTATTACATGACATTTTTCATATCACACCATTTTGAACCTCAGGTTCTTATATCAGCCAAAATGTTGCCAAGAGCCGTTATTTCATTTTACTTCAATGCCATTATTATGTGCAATGGTTGTCGTTAAAATATATAACGAATTTTCATGTGATGAAGCTCTCGATTACTGACGGAAATGCATTAATTGATAAACTTCCGGAAGTAAGCCGGATAAAGCAAAGCTAGTCTGACGTCAGTATTCTTTTACTAAGACCAAAGGAACCTGCTCTCGGCCTAAAAAAAACATTTGTTTACTATAAAAAATGAATCGCGGAGAAAAAGTGTTTTCTTTCTCTGAGATTCATACATTTGTAATTTATAGTAAACAAATATTTTGCTAGGGTGGGAGCAGGTCCTTATGCTTAGACATTAAATATATTTGTTTGATGATATACCATAATTTTCTAGATACATATTCGTAAGTGACTAACATTTACCAATGCAAACAAAACTCACAATATAATTTAACGATTGCGATTCTCATGAATATATAGGAAGGACATACTTAACAAAAGAACTGGTTTGTTTGTCTTTTATTCCCACAGAACCAATGTGTTAATGTAGAAAATAATGCGTGTTTATTCATATGCCAACAGCACACTTAAAAATGGTATCACATGCCATTTAGAATATTACCGTGAAAAAAAAATCAATAAATGTACTCCGCGATCGCTAGTGTTAATTCATGAGTATGCAATGAAATTGTATTGTGCGGTTATGCGGATGTAAACTTGGATTCTATTGGCTGATTAACCACCTGCTAAATAACCATGTCCGCCATACACAACAAGAAAATCAATAATCGTGATAATGTAGTGTTTCACATTAACAAACATGCAGTAAGCATAGAAAAATAAACACATCGACATTAAACATAGTTTACTTCTACGTAGTGTAACAGTAATTTCAGCCTGAAAATTAAAATACGAAAAACATCTATATTTGGAATAACATGTAAATTATATGAAATGTTTTATCTGCGTTCATTTCTAAAATCAATGCAAGTCCGATTCTAATACTGTCTGACGCCGTGACTCAGACAATAATAACCGCCCTCTAATGATTTTGTAAATACTTTTGTAAAATACGTAGTTTATCTTGAGGTTTAAAATAGCTTTTGTTAAGTCTGAGTTTATGATAATCATAGATTATTTCATGGCATATTTATACAGCTGCCATGCTTGGGGAATGAATTAACGACCGAGGGGTGTTGAAGGATGTGATGTAATGATATTTTTATAAAATAGTTCAAAGGTAAAAGAAATTTGCAGCTGAAAAAAATATCTTTACATTTATAAACTATGAGTTATGTGTTATATTTGATGTGACGATATCATGTGCAACTGTTAACGTTTTGACTTGCATTTGATAGAGCTTGCTAGTTTTGACTTAAAGGAATGTAACAATTAATAATTATTGATAGCATTTGATAACGATGTCATATCAGTCCGCTTAGTCAATGTTTTCTGAAACTGGAAAATTTTCTTTTATTTAATTGTGTTTTGGTTCAATTTGATCTTAATTAATTATGTGATAGAAAAATAGTACTCTATTGACAAACAAAATTCGACTGATCACATTTTTGAAATTGCTATATAATAAGAACACTTTCTGATCATGAAACTTAATACTTGACTCGCACTCTTATTATTTGTATTATTTGAACATAAACATTACCATTGAAATCAACATGAACAATTTTTGTATTGATTATGGTTTAGCCTTCACTGTAGCAAAAATGAATTGTATTTTGCTTCCGAAAGAGGAAATTAAGACTACAGGTGATTCCCCCTTTTCGTTTTGTTATTATTCCAATAAAAGTGTCACCATTTAATAACGCACACCTGCAATGTATACCGTTTACAGTAAAAATGCTTTTACTTTGATGAATTGTTATTTTTATTATTATTATTAACTGAACATGTATTTCCAGAAAATGTGTCAGGACATCAAGTTATTGTTGGCACTATAAAACATGATGGAGAAGCAATATTTGTAATGAATTGAAAAACAGGACTTTTGAGTCGCACAAGCTGATGAGCTAAGGAAGATATTTTGCAGCGCTTCAGATTTATGCTTTTCGCCATTAAAACTTAGTTAAAAAATAACTTAATACCGAAGTTATTGTGAATGTTTATATAGGAAAAATTACAAGTTGACTTCAATTTCATAAATAGTTTGTTTGTTGGTGGTTTATATTAATTTCAATAGGTCAGGAATCCAGTCATTCCTTCTTACTGGTATTTGAGACGATCGTTTCCGCCTGCAATTACACAAGAGTGCCTATCTCTAAAGCCCCGTATTTGGAGTGTAAAGATTAAAAAAAAACTCCTTTTGTTCGTTGTCTAGATTTTTATTTGAGCAGTGTTTGGATTATGCTTTCTGACATTCTTAATTGACATTTTTGATCAGAAGTTACGGACAATGCAAACCCTTAGCTTCACTTAAAAACAAAAGCTAAATATGAGAATTATATTTAAGGTCAATTTGGAAACAAATTTTGTACTATTAATTGTTTTGTGCTTACATTGGGAATAATTTGCACACAATGCATGCAAAGTTTCATTTCGTTTCATCTCTCACATTTTAATTGTGGGCAGAATGCAGTAAGAAACTAAGGGGAATATATGGCATGAGAGATGAAAATTGTTAAAGGCACAAAATGTTGTTTTGAGTCTTCTGTTGGTATTAGGTGTTTGCAAATTGACAATTTGGGTGTATTTTTACACATACTTCTATATCATATATCCAATTTAAAATTCAAAGTTGATACACGTGTACAGCATAACGAAATTTAACGTTAATTATATGCAACTCGGGTATTCATTGTATTTCGACATATGTGAAAATTGCTTTTAATTGTGTCATAATGGAGAAAGCTTTTAATGAATACTCTTTAAGTTTCAAACAAACATTCTAAGACATAAAAAGGCCATTTCTGAAATGCTCATAACCAAAAGTGTAGGTCTGAGTTGACCACAAAAGGACTCTTACTTTTTATTTTTCAATAGTAAATGAAAACACTTTGGAGCACATTATACTCGATATATATATTTTTGTATCTATGCAAATACATTGTATAGTTTGATTTTATCAAAGAGTTAAATTGGCAGTTATTTATATGAAATTTGCAGTGTTTAAGGAAAATATATCTGCCTTTAGTTTCGCTTAAATGAATGGAAATTAATCAAAAATTAGTTTTCGTGCAACAACAGAAGATAACTCTAACAGAGCTCCCGCTGATTTTTTTTTCGATTTTTTATTTACTTTGTCTTTGGACTGAAATTTGTGTAATTAATGCGTCTGTTCTTCCTCCGATTTTCTTCTGCCAATTTTTATCCTTACAATTCAGTATCGTCATGACAAAAGTTTGTCTCATGAATGGTTTTAAAGTTTTGATTGATCTTCTGTCCTATTTACGCTTGATTTGATGTTTGGGTAAAATGCACTATGAAACGACTGGTGTCTGATAATATGGACATAGATAAAGGCATATACGAAAACAATGGCGTTGGCTTGTTATCATTTGTCATACTTGGTTTTGTCAAAAGGTGAAAAATTCAAAATTAATCGCCATCCACTTAAGTTACTTTGGAACGCGTTGTCATGAAATTCCTTGAAATTTGTTTCACAAAACCATATTAATTTAAGAAGTTCGTTTTGATGAAAATATTGTTGGTATGAGAACTTGTTACCTTGGCTACAGTCAGCTGTGAATACTTAATTGTCATTTCTGTATTATATCTTTTGCCCTGTTGTTTGTTATAATGACAAACAGAATTCCATTTCAAAGATTTTAGTACCCCTTTCCGACGAAAAGGATATACAAAAGAGACTTTTTTTCATATTTATTGTTTACCAAGGTAACAAAAATCGCAATTTGTAAAAATCTGCAAAATAGCAATTTTGTAAAAAAAAAATCCAAACTTTTCAATATTGCATAGGGAGTATGTTGTTCGTTTGTTGTAATAAATGATTTGCATGTATTTCATATTTATGTGCATTTGCCTCTATAAACCATGTTACGAATATCTCATATCTGACCCCCATGATCTTAACCATCACAATATTCAAGACCATGTGCTTTTTAATGGTACTCAAGTTAAATAGGAGACTTAGATCAATTATTCTGGTTTGAAACTATTATTTAGCACTTAGTAAGCTGTTTCAGTGGTGTTACAAGAAGTAAATTCTTTTTCGTCAATTAAACCACCTATTGAATGATGTTATACATGATATAAAAAAAGTCTTTATTGAATAATGTGTGTTCATAAGGTATGCGACAGGGATATTCACTTAGAGGTCTATGTTTACACGACAAATGCTTATATAAATCATATTAATTGACAACAAGATAAATAGGAGGAAAACCTGAATAGCTATTAATGATATAACCGTAGCAACATAAACAAAAGGCTGTATAGTAATATCAATTTTTGAATGTTTTCAAATATTCTTTGACAACATTGATTTATTTCTTTCTGTCGTTTTGACAACCGCGTGCACGTATTTAACAACAATCTTAGAAAAGTAAAATACAAAATCAATTATATTGTATGTCTTACATGTTCTGCTAAATTATTACCGGTATATCATCCCAGACACCATAAGAAGAAATAAGCTATTTGTCAAACTTTACAAATACGTAACTTGTTAAGGTTAGTGATTCCGCTTACGAAGCAATATTAGAAATTAATGCTGTCTCTGAGTATCAAAGAAAATTCATAATAATAGGTACTATAGCTTCAAATATCTTTTCATTGTCAATGTAAAAAGTTACATGTAGAATAATAGATTATCATTAGGTACTGATAGTGAAAACCTATGAAAACAACAAAGTCCTTTATTGAGAGAAATTGGAATTGACGAAATGTAAACCGAATAAATAAAAAGTCCTTTCAAGTACTATTTTTGCATTATTTGTCGTCATAATACCGGTTTATTTCGAATACCGGTCAAATATGGCAAAAAAACCCTGACAATTTAGAATAAATAACGGGCTCATTTCACGTATTCTACTGTCGTTGTTTAATGAATTTTACAAAAAAACCTGAATAATCTATGGTTGATTTAGATTTAGTAATGTCAGTCCTTAGTTAATCTAAATTATATATTCTTGTAAGCATACAACTATTTCATTTTGTTCACATAGTTGCAATATTCAGTGCTGTTACATCATTCGAAACATTAAAATGCTTAAAGCTAGTTGCAGTTTCAAAATTGTAAGTGTTTCACAATCAATCTGACATGGTAGGACAAGTTAAAATGTGTACAAAAATGAAATATTTACCTCGAATTGCATCCTGCTTTGGTTTCCGTTTCGGTAGAGTTAGATTCTTGTATTCCCTTCGATTAATTGTTAATGTATAATTCATTTCAGAATTGTTCAGTGGAGTATATTGTCCCATGTGTGTTTCATTCAACACTTTTGTGTGGAAAGTTTCAGAACTCAAACATGTATTGATTGGTGCTCCATTCCAAAAGCAATATACAGTTGTTAAGCAAATAATGGCAATAATTTCAACACTTTCTAAGATTTTAGCCAAATTCGTACACATTTTTGTAATTTCGAACAGGAAAAGGAAATGGACATGAAATTGGACGAAGGGAAAAAAGCTTATTATCGTTGATCACGTGGTATTATGCCAAATTGACATTAGATAGCTATAAAAAGAAAGAGCATGTCATTGTCATGTCAATCAAAACCAATGTTACAAAATGTCTATTATGTGTTATATTCCTTTATTGTTCCTTTAGGATTTACAAATGGTCTGATGTCGTCGTGTAATTGAAAAGTGGTGTCAATTACTATGATTAACACTTCAACTCAACAGTATATTCCTCTGCAATGCATTGTTGGCATGTATAAAAACAAACGTATGTAACACTGTGCATACGTGTATCCTACGAAGGGAAACGCAATCTGACATCATCTGATATTAAATTTCTCTATAATATGTACGTTTCAACAAATACGTCAAAGGTTTTGCTCGATGCGAAAATACAACGGAAATTTGTCATTTGTAAAACTGCCAAGTCCATTTATAAACCGCTTTTGAAAATTTTTAGATTTTACTTACGTTAGGCCATTACTTGAGTATGCATGTGAAGTTTGGGGATGGCTGTTTCCAAGGAGACTTTGAAAAAAAAAAACAGAAGAAGGATAGTAACCGGTTTCTCTGAATTAGCTAATCGTTGTGCCCATTTTTGAAACCGGATGGGAAAGTTTTATTTGATAGACGCCAATTTTGGAAACTGTGTACCTTTTATAAAATGCATCATCAATTAGGCCTTAAATACCTTTTTGAATGTTTGCCCCACTAGTTTCAGATAGAAGTGATTATAATTTGAAAAATAATAAAAATTATGTACCTGTAAGATGCAGATAAAATAATTCAGCTAAATCTTGTATACATGTACCATCAACGGTTATACATTGTAAAATCTTGATAATGCAGTAAGAAGTTTGCAAACTTTCGAGAGTTTTAAGAGGTAGGATGAAAAAGGTTAAACCCCGAAGTATTATAGAGGTTGTTCCAGACGTTTAAATATTATTTTTACTCGATTACGACATCAATGCAGTTCCTTTTATCAGACTTGTATTGAGCCAATACAGTTGAAAAATTCAGTTGCGGAGCACAATATGAAGATGTAATTCACTACTTTTTTAAATTTCCGAACTATAATCAACAGAGAACTTTCATGATCAGAAAACGATATTTTTGGCAACCAAAATTTAGATCTTCGTGTAAATTTTAAAATATTTATTAGCCTAACAAAGAGAATTTCCATAGGTCAGTAGAGTCTTAAAACGCAGTTGATATAAAACTGTATTATCTAAGTTTATACTACTTTTTGCTATATTATATAATTTATACTATAAGGAGAGGATAGTCGATAAGTTGTGATAACTTGATGTACTATCCTATTGCTTATTATACGGAATAAAATAGTATTATACTATACATTGTCTCAAATTTACAGCAGCCCTTGATGAAATGGTCATTTTTAAATGCTTTCATTAAAAGAAATGGCATTTTAGCTTCGTTTTAACATGAAAAAAAAATTGATGCAGTATAGAAACATTGACTAAATTTCTTCACTTGTGTTGGTGACGTCACTGGCGTCAGTTGGGAGGCCTTTACATACGTTTAAATTTAATGATTTTGATGTGAATTCCTTTGATTTTGTATTGGCAGTATTATATTTGTCCTAAAACAGCGTGTGACAGCAATCAATTTATTGACGTAGATATATATACAATGTAACAACGGCAGTGGAATACCGAAGGAAGAAAGCTCAGGAATTTACAAAAATCGGGGTCCAAAGACAAAACGAGGACACAGAAAACAATGAAGTTATATACACAGAAAACAATGACGTAAGACACAGAAAACAATGACGTTAGACAGATACAAAGCGCGGAAATAGAAATCACAACATTCAAAACAAAGGCACTCACAGTGTGAACTCCTGTGAAACTGAGAGTGACATCAGGTGCTCCGGAAGGGTAAGCATGTCATGCTCTGTTAACAGCACCCGTCACACTGTAAGTGATTGATTGATTGATTGATGTTTTACGCCAACTTCAGCAATATTTCAGCTATATTGTGGCGAGAACTGTTGGGTTTATTGAAAAATTCTAATAAATACATAAAATATTAATATAAAACCATATAGCTTTATACAAGTAAAACAAATGTGTAAAATGTTAAAAAACATAATAGTAAATTTTTGATTTAACAATAACAATATTAGAAATTAGAAACTTGTTTAAAATTGATCTATTTAAATCTTACTAAATAAATTGATTGCTTTTAAAAATTGAACGATTTTGTCGCCTGCGACGTTTGTAAATAGGTCTTTAAGACAATCAGCAGAATAAAAATCACGCCTGATATCGGCAACATCTACACATTCAATTAAAACATGTTGAATTGTATAAGGACAATTGCATGGAATACATTCAGGTCGATCATCACTGTTGAGGATAAAACTATGTGTTGTTCTAGTATGTCCAATACGACATCGGGTCAACACTACCTGTTCCCTACGGTTTTTACCACAGGAACCAATTTGTTTACCGACGTCTGACTGTATTCCATGCAGTTTATTATTTATTTGGAGATCCCATTTGGCCTGCCATAACTTTAAAATGTATTTAACAATTAAAGGCTTCATGTCAGTGTACGGTACTGGACAATCCGCCATCTCATCATCTAGTGCATCCTTGGC
>MJUU01032949.1:13731-33235 GCA_002080025.1 Modiolus philippinarum | reverse complement strand
GGGTACATAAAAATTAACCAATTGTAATACATTTGTATCATATGATAAAATGTTTCTGTTATTTAAATTGTCATAAAATCGTCAAAATTCTACTTTCAATATTTTTTTCTGGATGGAGATGAAAACATCAGTTTTCATCTGTATGTGTGTCTTCAATTTTGTTTTTTGTCACGTACGTATGGGGTGTCCTTGTTTCTTAGTGTTTCCGATGTTGGCGTTGTCCATGGATTGTTCGTTCATTTGACTGGCTGTTCGGTTCTCACTTACTTTAGAATCTACCTGATGCTTCTTGTACATTTATACAGTATTTTCGACGGCTTACGCATAGCTGCGAACCATCAAATTGCCAATTTACAGATAAAAAATCCATATTTGAAAGATATAATAAATTTACAGTGATTTGTAGGGGTAACATTTCCGGTATTTCCAAACCCACTGAACCGTTCTTCGCCACTTGTTCAGTGTTTTATTATAGCTAATGCATAGCTTAAATAAATCACATATCGTCAGATATATTCCCCAGTTTTAAAAGATTTATGGATTTAACAGTGAATTTTGGAAAATTCTAAAATGCTGAAAATTCCCATTTTCATCAATTTCAGGCAAAATACTCGGTTTCACACTACACATAACTAAATACCGAAGTTACTGTGAATTTATTTTCTGCATATGCGCATTTCGACAACTTATGTCTCTTCAGTGCAGATAAAATCTAAACGTTTGGAAGACCATAACATCAAATATATTAAAAAACTGATAGAGAACAAATGCCAAATATGATCCAAATGTAAAGCCAAAATCAGCTAAGGACAGAGCTTTGCGTGAGGGAGATACTCCTTAGTTTTCAATGAAATTTACAAAAAATTAGATATTGCAAGGTTTGAAATAAAATCGGCTTTCGGGTCAGCACCGAAGTACTGACTACTGGGCTGGTGAATACCCTCGGGGACTAACATGTGTGTAAAAATGGCATATTATGATATAATTCATACAATATAGTTATATTAACAATAAAATTGGCATGTTTTGACCATTTATATGCGATAGCTAACGAAAACTTTCCAATTTTTTCAATAATTTATTGGGGGTAGGGATAAGTTTTATTGATGTATGATGTTTATATTGCCTAGAATGGCCATTATTTCTAATAGTTGTACAGCAAATGTAAAAAGTTTTTATTTGATACCTACTTTAAATGATATATGTTTATTAAAAATAAAACATGTATTACGCAAAAGAAAGACAAATCTAGTCAAAAACGAAAATATGCAGAGATCCATTCATGTTTTATATTCAAGAAATAGATCGATTAACTAAAAAATCAGAATTAGGAATTGAGATTCACTTCGGGTTCTATAAGCCAGAAAACTTACGCATTTCATTGAAATTTTCAAATTTTTCTTTAATATTTCATAGGGGTAGTGGTACGTTTAATGGCGCTATGGAACGTAATGGGCATAGAAATTGTAAAAAATTTGGTTCTTTGTAAAGCTTATCAATAAACATACATTTATACCTCGTTTTTATAACTACGATGCATTTGGTCAACATTATGAAGCAACTGAAAGAAAAACTTGAATGAAAAACGAAATTTTTAGACTTTCGGAAGGTGGGTCTAAAAATGGAACCTGTTCCATAAATGTGTGCAGGTTATGCTCGTGTTAACATTTTTCATTTTAAAGAGAGGATGACCTAAAAAAAATTAGGTGGAGTTCGGAAGTTCGGGGGAGGGGTGCACAGAGGGTTATTCAATCTCATAGACTAAATTATTTGTTTTATTTGTCTATTTAAAAGTGATAGAGTAAGTTTGGTCATTCAAAACATATAAACACCATGTAAGATGTTTTATTTTAAGGAAGGACAATATAAGAAAAAAATTGAAAGAATTATGAGATGAAAATCACACTGGGTTCTATAGTCCTTTGAACTTATACAACTCTTAAAATTTACGTCAATATTTTGAATGGGTAGGAGTAAGGTTTTTCAATTTTAAACACTATCGGGTATAAAAATGGTACTTACGTGGAATATTTTTAAAGCTTTATATCACTTTTTCATAAATGAGAGTTACCAATAAACAATTTAAACTAATTGAAAGAAAAACTTTTATCAATTTTTGCAAAATTGCGTTGGGTGGCTCTTAACAAAAACATGTTCCAACATTGCGTGAAGGTGATTCTCATCTTAACATGTTTTATTTTGAAAAGGAGATGTAAGCCGACATTTAAATGAAGGTGGAATTCATAAGTGTGTGTGTATGTGTGTGTGTGTTGAGGGGGCTGCAGTTGGGTTATTCAAGCCCATTGACTAATGTTTTGACTTGTTTTATTGGTATTGTTTCCGTGATATAGTTTGTTGGATTGGTTTAATTTCCTTAATTGCGATTGTTTGATAGTTTTAAGTTCCGAATATTGTTGTTTTGATTGGTTTTGTTCCATGGTTTGGATTGTATGTTGAATTTAGTTTCAGTAGAGTTTTCTTTCCCTATTTGGATGTTTTAGCAGTTTCTTTCTTTTCTTTGAATTGTTTTACTGGTTTGTTTGGCTTGGTTTCCTCTACTGTTTGTTCGTTTGTTTGAATGGTTTGCTTTCCCTGATTTTGTTTTGCTTTCAATGTCATTAGTGCTTGTTTGAATGAGTTGGTTAGGAATGGTTTATTTTTTTCATGCCCCGGATCTTTAGATCGGGGGAGGGTATTGTTTTCCCTGTCTGTCGTCATAATCTGTCTTATTAATTTTGAACCATATGTTTGATATGTGTATGGATCATGTAAAGCTTAGCACCATTATGAAAATTTGTCAAGTCAAAGGTCACAGAGGTCAAAGGGTCAAAATCTTGATATTGCTGTAGTTCATTGATTACAACTGCTAGAGGTTTACTATTCTATATGTGATAAGATCTAATAAAGTTGAGTATAAATCAAACAAAAAAGTAAAGGTCAGAGAGGACAAATTTTAAAATATTAGTAAAAACTTTAACTTTGCCTATATTTTTTCAGCCACAAGTGTTATGACCTTCATATTTGACCTCTATATTGAAGCTGAACAGCACGGTGTAAATCGCACTAAGGTCAGGTCAAAGGTCAAGGTCTCAGGGATCAAAAGGTCCAAAATATAGATTTCGCTATATCTCGTTAACTACAATCAGTAGAGACTTCATTTTCTATACGTGAAAAGATCTTATACTGATAATATAAAGCTGAACGACATTATGAAAATTTCATTAAGGTCAGGTCAAAGATCAATGTCACTGAGTTCAACAGTACAAAATCTAGATTCCGCTTTCAGGCCGTTAATTACAATTGCAAAAGACTTGATATTCAATATGTTAAAAGATCTAACAAAGCTTAGAACAAATAGAAAAAAAATGAAAGGATATGGAGTGAATGTACACGATACATAGAAAACTCCAGTTTATCAATGACAGGGCTTTTATTCCTGTCTATATCTTGATGTCGCCCGAGGGTCCCCAACCAGAGGAAAGCAATATTCAGTCCCTCAAGCGAAATCAAGAAGGCCCCTAGCGTGCACTCAAGCGGCACTCTTGACAAAAATGTTGAGCAACATCGATCGCAACCAAAAGATGTCACTGAAGCAACACATGCCGGGAGTGATCAATGAGAAAAAAAAAGTTAAACCGGGCAATGTCTGCCTATAAATAGACATTTCACGAAAATCGATACTGAGTACCTACATCAGACTACGACAATGACAAGGTGGGGGAAATAAAATAAAATAAAAAATAAAAAACAAAAAATAATAAATAATTAGGTCAGAGTATGCATCTTTGTTTGCAATATTTCAAAAATTTTCCTCGCGGATACAGTAACATCAATTTAAGTCTAAAAGCGAATAACTTTTTACCTTGTAACTCGAATGTACTTATTAAAAAAACAATTTAGATCGACATATGTGATGACAGTAAAGGGGGTTCTCATCCCGAAAAATTTTTCCAGAGATTTTTTTAAAATCTGAATCCAAAAAAAAAAAAGAAAAAGAAAAAAAAAGAATGTTCGTGAATATTCGGGATCCGGTTAAGGGTTTATCACGAAAGCTGGTTAAAAAATGGCTGATAATGCCGCGTCTTAAAAACAGCCCTTCCATTCCTCTTTGGAGTTTCTAAGATTTTCATTTCAAATTGTTTTTTTTCCATTCATTTAAATTTTCAGTGGGTTTTAAAGTTTAAGGAGCAAATTGAGACGAGGGAACCGACTTACATAGAAAACTAAATTAATACTAAGGCTATAGAGACTTCAATGTGTCTGGATCTGAAACCACCATCTTTGTTTAATTTATAATGGGAATTTTACTTAAACAGTTCGAGATCGACCCCCCGCTCCAAACGCCCCCTTTACAGAATGATGACAGTTTCTCGATGTAAGATTCTTCAGAAAAGACTGCAACTCTTATCAGTCGTGGCAGTTGGGATCCTGAAACTGGCACAATACACCTGAAAATATACAATAAGAACGCAGCAGTTTACGTAAATTCAAAACTTATACATGTACAAGTTTCTGTTCTTTTTCTGTTCTGTTACGAACGGGAATTCATGAAAAAAACTACAAAATGGAACTTTACCAAATAGTGATAAACTTATTTCTATTTTCAACGATAATAGCAGGTATATTGACGATATCCTTACTATTGACAATCCCCAGTTTTTGGCTTATGTTGACACCATTTACCCACAACAACTGAAACTAAATAAGGCAAACAATGATTATAAATACTGCCCTTTTCTGGATCTAAGTATCACCATTGACTCTGGTAAAATAAAAACTAAAGTTTATGATAAAAGGGATGATTTTGATTTTACAATTACTAATTTCCCCTTTCTTGACGGCGACGTTCCCCTAGCTCCATCCTACGGGGTGTATATATCCCAACTTGTACGATTCGCTCGCATTTGTTCCACCCTTGATGATTTTAATGAGCGTAACCTTACTCTCACATCCAAACTTTTACAAAAAGGTTACAGATTTCATAAATTATTAAATACTTTTAAGAAGTTTTACAGAAGATATGAACATTTGATATCTAGATATGACGAGACTCGGAAACAGCTAATAACAAAGGGCATTTCTCATCCTCGATTTTATGGAAATGTTGTTAAAAAATGTCAAAAACTGATTAATAATCCAGAAAAACTGGGACGTAACTTACATTCTTTACGTAATAGTGGATATCGAGGAGATATTCTGAACAAATCCGTTAAATTGGCTTTGGATTCCAGTGACCTGAAGACTTTACATATATACTGGCCTCTCACTGATACTGCCGATGTCTGCTGAAATACATGAAGACTCTTTACCAAACCCTTCGGGAAGTTTTGAGTTTGATTTTTCTTCCGTAGTGCGACAGTGTTTTACCAGCAGACTAGATTCTTTGAGCTAGCCGGCAGTTTAGCGGCAAGCACTCTTTGACCCTTCTTTCAAAATTACGTTTTGTCTTATGCTTTTTCTGTTCCAAGATAGTGGTCATTGAGTTAGTAGTCTACCTGTATTGGGTGTTATTCGCGTGTTTATGATACTATAGGGAAAGGGGATAGAGAAAGGGGAGGTTTGGGTACCCATAAACCGGTTTAACCCTACCACTGGCTTTTGCTGGTGCCGGTACCAAGTCCGGCTATCCCGAGTTCCTATCGTTATTTATGTTTGTCTCTTGTTTTCATTATTGTTTTTCTGGTGCAGTTTGCTTGTAAGTTGTGGCATGTGATTGTAGTTCCTGGCCATTGTAGGTGTTTGCTGTTTTCCTGTTTTTGTAACATTTAAAGCGGTGTGGTGGGTGGGATTTTAAACACATAAACCTCTGATTTACCAGTATGTATGTGCAAAAGTTTTGCTGCCGCTTCATAAAATGGATCCAAATGTGTGTCTCAAAACTAGTCAAATCCGGATAATCATGCGAGCAGCATTTCCAGAAAATCATTTTTACTTTCACTTTTGCAAACAGGGAAAAGAGAGATAACTCAGGAATTAAACTGAACAAATAAAGCATTTCATTACTAAAATAATTCAATTTATTCTTTATTGAATAAATTTTCTTATTTATAGAGTCACTCATGCATCAAGAATACTTGTACATAATAATAGTATGCTATTTTGGCGAAAGGTGCTCACGACTGATACAATATGGGTCGCCGACAACTTATAATGGCAAACCCTAAAATTATTGCAATAATGATTAATACATTATAACTATTATTTATCTCCATGTTTGAAATTACTGTCTATTATACCGAAATAAACAAATTAAACCATCAAAAGTACTGGCCCTGGGAACAGAAGCTCAGTAGAAAAGACAAAGCTGTCCATTAAGCATTATACTGGATGTTGTGTTGCTAAATGAAGCCAAATGGATGCCTGTTAAACTCTGTTGGCAGGCATCCACCGCCATAAAATAAATTAATGAATCATGGAATGCAAAATGCAAGTTATAAAATTATACAGACCATTACTGTGACCAGCAATGAATTATCGAATGCAAATGCAAATTATCAAGTTATGACATTATTCCTTATGAAAAACATAATTCCAAACAGTTCCATACAGATTATTACTATGACCAGACATTAAATTATGCCATTATTCCCTGTGAAAAACATGATACAAACAGTTCATTACTATGACCAGCAATGAAATTATATCATTTTTCCTTATATAAAACATGATACCAAACAGTTCATACATCATCATTACTATGACTAGAAATGAAATTATGACAATATTCCTTATGAAAAACATGATACCAAATAGTTAATACAGATCATATGACCAGCAATATAATTATATCCTTCTTCCTTTTAAAAACATGATACCAACAGTTTGTCCTTATTCCTTATGAAAAACATGATACCAACAGTTCATACAGATCATTACTATGACCTGCAATGAAATTATGACATTATGCCTCAAGAAAAACATGATGCCAAACAGTTCATACAGATCATTTCTATGACCAGAAATTAAATTATGTCATCATTCCCTATGAAAAACATGATACCAAACAGTTCATACATATCATTACTGTGTCCTGCAATGCAATTATGACATTATTCCTTATGAAAAACATGATACCCAACAGTTCATACAGATCATTACAGAAATGAAATTATGTCATTATTCCTTATGAAAAACATGATACCAATCAGTTCATACAGATCATTACTATGACCAGCAATGACATTATGTTATTATTCGATATGAAAAACATGATACGAAACAGGTCATACAGATCATTACTCTGACCAGCAATGACATTATGTTATTATTCCTTATGAAAAACATGATACCAAACAGTTCATGCAGATCATTACTATGACCGAAAATAAAACTATGCCATTATTTGATATGAAAAACATGATACCAAACAGTTCATGAAGATAATTAGTTTGACCAGCAATGAATAACAAAATTTCTACAACCTATGTCTTAACCTAAACATTTGTTAGTCCATTAACCGAAAACCTGTAAAAGTTGACTATGAAAACATTATACCAAACAGTTCATTACTATACAGGATACGAAATAGTTTATACAGATCATTACTATGACCAGCAATGAAATTATGTAATTATTCCATTATATGAAAAACATGATACCAAACAATTCATACAAATTATTACTATGACCAGCAATGAATTTGTATCATTATTCCTAATGAAAAAAACACCATACACAAGCAGGACATTTTTAAAGACAATTTTGCAATAAACAGCGTTACATGATTTACGGGAATGGGCCAGATTTGTGACAGGCCATATTTTACCTGAGGTCTCCAAACAATTTATTCCACCTTTACAGAAATCTTGTATGTTGGGCGATACAGAGGCCAATTATATCAATCTGTCTTTTTCAAACTTGAATTCAGTTCACAAAATAATCTGGTATCGGTGTTTGAAACATATGCATCTCGTCATGTCTGTCCCAATACTCTATTTTCCCCGAGATATTGATGCGTTAGTAAAGCAGCTACTGCGGCCTTCAACATTACCTGCTTTAAACTAAAAGTTTCCAACCATTGTACGGAAAACAAAATGCCGCACCAACTATATCACTCGCTTTGACCTAGATTATTTCTTTAAAAACGGCCACCATGCAAATGATATTGGCATGATATCGTGAAAATTTCCTCGAAAATTTACATCTATCATTTGCAAATACATACAGATGGGTGCAGACGCAACGTTCCAAAAAGTGCACTTAAAGTGAACTTGAAGTTCAGTTTTCAAGTGCACTTCGCGTTCTCTTAGCTGTCGCGAAGGTCACTCTTTTGGAATAGGTAGCTATTCCATGACAGGTATTTTCGCGTTCACTAGTGAATAGTGAACTTCAAGTGCACATGAAAGCTGCCGCGAGGATCACTACTTAAAACGAGGTTATCTTATATATATAGAGTTAGAGTTAGAGATGTATGCTCTTTATTTATCCTAGATATGGTGTACTTGTACATGAAATAATATCTCATGTGTACACTTTGTTCAATTACTATTATCTAAATTTATGTAAATTCTAAAACCTAAGGATTAACTCCCTCCATCGTAGTTTTGTCCTTGGCTATATTTGATATCACTGATTATTCGGATTTCGTTTGGTTTTATGCATTTTAAACATTTTTTAAATTATGGATTTCCTTTGTTTGGGTTTAAGTGCTGCTGATGAGGAATTAATTTCCGAAATGGCCATACAGCTCATTGAAAATATTGCAGTTGGAGTTAACATATGTGTTATGGTCTCGTGTTCATTTACTCCATATCCTTTCGTTAAATATTAGATCGAATTTTAAGCGATAGCCGAGGGAATAAAAATATATTTCCACGCAGCGTTCTTTTGAATAAGCAAATGCGAAAAAAATACCAATGCAGTTATACATAAAATATTGTTAAATATAAAACATGTCAGATAATGTTTTCCCACTACAAAAATAAATATAGACGTGTATCCTAAATCATTACAAATGACCAAAATAATTCATTTTTCAAAAAGAAAATTTACTTATTATATATCCTTCGAAGAAGTTTTATTAATATGTTTGAGAAAGGTAGGTTTATACTAAATCTTTACAAATAACCAAAATAATTCTTTTTTTAAAATATTTTACTTTATCACATCTTTTCAAAAAAGTTTTATATAATGTAATTTTGGGAAAAATACATGCGACAATTGAAATAAGCACCAACATATAATATCTCCCACTTTTGGATTCATTTTTGACAAAAGATGAATAAATTTGGTATCGCGAGAAAGGAAAACAGCTGAAATGCAAAATATTTCAGTCTTATAAGGTGATTTTGAAAAAATGTTGCGTCACGACAAATGAAATAAGCACCGACATTTAATATCTCCCACTTTTGAGGTCATTTTTATCAAAAGATGTATAAATATGGTATTGCGAGAAAGGAAAAAAGCTAAAATGCAAAATATTTCAATCTTACAAGGTAAATGTTGTGTCATGACAATTGAAATAAGCACTGACAATTAATATCTCCCACTTTTGAGGTCATTTTTGACAAAAGATGTATAATTTGGTATCGCGAGAAAGGAAAACAGCTAAAATACAAAATATGTCAGTCTTATAAGGTGATTTTGGAAAAAGTTGTATTGCCACAATTGAAATAAACACTGACATATAATATCTCCCACTTTTGAGGTTATTTTCAGCAAAAAATGTATAGATTTGGTATCGCGAGAAAGAAAAAAAGCTAAAATGCAAAATGTTTCAATCTTACAAGGGAAATGTTGTGTCACGACAATTGAAAAAAGCACCTACATATAATATCTCTCACTTTTGAGGTCATTTTTGATAAAAGATGAATAAATTTGGTATCGCGAGAAAGGAAAAAAGCTGAAATGCAAAATATTTCGATCTTATAAGGTAATTGAGGGAAAAATACATATAAATGTTGTGTTGCGACAATTGAAATAAGCACCGACATATAATATCTCCCACTTTTGCGGTTATTTTTAGCAAAAAATGTATAGATTTGGTATCGCGAGAAAGAAAAAAAGCTAAAATGGAAAATGTTTCAATCTTACAAAGGAAATGTTGTGTCGCGACAATTGAAATAAGCACCTACATATAATATCTCCCACTTTTGAGGTCATTTTTGATAAAACATGAATTAATTTGGTATTGCAAGAAAGGAAAAAAGCTGAAATGCAAAATATTTCAATCTTATAAGGTAATTTTGGGAAAAATACATATAAATGTTGTGTCGCGACAATTGAAATAAGCACCGACATATAATATATCCCACTTCTGAGGTCATTTTTGACAAAAGATGTATAAATTTGGTATCCCGAGAAAAGAAAAAAGCTGAAATGCAAAATATTTCAATCTTATAAGGTAATTTTGGGAAAAATACATATAAATGTGGTGTCGCGACAATTGAAATAAGCACCCACATATAATATCTCCCACTTCTGAGGTCATTTTTGACAAAAGATGTATAAATTTGGTATCGCGAGAAAAGAAAAAAGCTGAAATGCAAAATATTTCAATCTTATAAGGTAATTTTGGAACAAATACATATAAATGTTGTGTCGTGACAATTGAAATAAGCACCTACATATAATATCTCCCACTTTTGAGGTCATTTTTGAAAAAAAGATAAATAAATTTGGTATCGTTAGAAAGGAAAAAAGCTGAAATGCAAAATATTTCAATCTTATAAGGTAATTTTGGGAAAAATACATATAAATATTGTGTCCCGACAATTGAAATAAGCACCGACATATAATATCTCCCACTTCTGAGATCATTTTTCACAAAAGATGTAGAAATTTGGTATTGCGAGAAAGAAAAAAAGCTAAAATGCAAAATATTTCAATCTTATAAGGTAATTTTGGAAAAAATACATATAAATGTTGTGTTGCGAAATTGAAATAAGCACCGACATATAATATCTCCAACTTTTGAGAACATTTTTGAAAAAAGATTATAAATTTGGTATTGCGAGAAAGGAAAAAAGCTGAAATGCAATATATTTCAATCTGATAAGGTAATTATGGAAAAAATGCATATAAATGTTGTATCGCGACAATTCAAATAAGGACCACCAAATAACATCTCCAAATTTTGAGTGCATTTTTGACAAAAGATGTATAAATTTGGTATCGCTAGAGGGGAAAAAAGCTAAAATGCAATATATTTCAATCTTATAAGGTAATTTTGGGAAAAATACATACAAATGTTGTGTCTCTACAATTGAAATAAGCACTGAAAAATAATATCTCCCACTTGTGAGGTCATTTTTGAAAATCGATGTATAAATTTGGTATTGGAAAAAAGATTTTTTTTTTAAAAATTACATATTAATTTAATGTCTCAAGCATGAACATAGGCCTCGATGAAATACCCTTTTTTGAAAGATTTATCAAGAATATAATGTGACGTAAGCATGGAATGTATAAATAAAACAAAAGAACGCTATAATTTATAATGGAATTTTAGTTTTTATTTATTATAAAAAAAATAAATTAAAAAGAGAATTAAGTCGTCGAGTTTTCATTCTTTTTGCTTAAAGTTAATTTAGTCATATTAATATCACATGTTTTGATGGACATGCTCTGCTGGTGGACTGTTAGTCCCCGAGGGTATTCACCAGCCCAGTAGTCAGTACTTCGGTGCTGACCCGAAAACCGATTTTATTTCGAACCTTGCAATATCTAAATGTTTGTAAATTTTGTTGAAAACTAAGGAGTATCTCCCTCATGCAAAGCTCTGTCCTTAGCTGATTTTGGCTTTACATTTAGATTATATTGGACATTTGTTCTCTATCAGCTCTTTAACATATTTGATTTTATGGTCTTCCAAACGTTTAGATTTTATCTGCACTAAAGAGACATGGGTTGTCGAAATGCGCATATGCAGAAAATAAATTCACAGTAACTTCGGTATTTAGTTATTTGAACTGACCAATCGCTAAGAGCGATTCAAAGCTGCCACGAAGTTCACTTCAAGTGCACTTTGCGATCACTTCCGCGATCGCATCTACTTTTCAAGTGCACTTGAAAGTGGTCACAAGTTCACTCTAGGCTGTCATGGAATCACTTTCAAGTGCAAATGAAGTGCACGCGAGGAACGCTTTTGGAGTGCACTTGGATGGAATGTTGCGTCAGCACCCAACTGTACCTTCCTCAAACCTTGTTGTTAGATCAGAACATAGTAGAATCCCGATTGAGTTTCAGTATAAATCAAACTCTGCTATATTTAACTAGATTATACATTAATACAATAAATCCACTTTTTATTAACCAAAAACCTTTTTTTGACTGGAATACATTCTTGGCTTACTTATGTTAAAGATGGGATGTTGTCTCCTTGACATTTCACCCAATTTCCTTTCTTTTTCATAGTATAGATAAACTTCAAAACTGTACTGACTCAAAACAAATAAATTCTATCAAGAAATAAACAAAATCAAATTATACTAAATGTATTTGTAGGATTCTTCCGTAGTGCGACAGTGTTTTACCAGCAGACTAGGCTCCTTGAGCTAGCCGGCAGTTTAGCGGCGAGCACTCCTTGACCCATCTTTCAAAATTACGTTTTGTTCCCCCATTTTTCTTTTCTAGATTGTGGTCATGGAGTTAGTAGTCTACATGTATGGGTTTTATTCGTATGTTACACGACGGGTGTCTTATAAGAAGCAGGAGATGCTAACTCTACCGGTGCACCTGATCTCACCCATGGTTTTTATTTGGTCCGTGTTGTTCATCTTTGTGTGTGTGTGTCTTCATTTTTCTTTTCTGTGCCGTACCGTACCCATGTTGTGTCTCTGTTTTTTTCCCCTTTTTGTTTCTGGTGTTGCCATTGTCCTTGGATTGTTCGCTTTTGGATTGACGGGTCGGTTCTCACTTACTTTATTATACTATAGGGAAACGGGACAGAGAAAGGGGAGGTTTGGGTACACATAAACCGGTTTAACCCTACCGCTGGCTTTTGCTAGTGCCGGTACCAAGTCCGGCTGTCCCGAGCTCCTATTGTTGTCTATGTTTGTCTTTTGTATTTTTATTGTGCAGTTCCTATTTACTTTGTGGCATGTGGCTATGTTTTTCGGCCATTGTAGGTGTTTCCTGTTATCTTTTTTATTCCATTTCAGTTGTAGAAACAAAGTTCCAAAATATTCAGATAAAGGTAAATTGAATTTTATACAAATCTCTAAATTAGATTGTCTACTAAAGAATAATAAAAGTATAAATAATTCTAAATTCAGAAATCTTATAACAAAATCAGAATAAGTGATCATATTTTTCTTAAAGAACAAAGGGGAGACATTGGAAAATATCCAGATATGAAAGGAAGTACCAGAAATCTAAAGTAATAGAAGATGAAAAACACTTCATATTGCATTGTAATGCTTTATTTATTTTACGAGGATTACAATCAGCCCAAAGGCTACAAAGTTGCTCTCCTCAACATAAACAGACAAGACAATATAATACAAGACAAAATACAATACAACTCTCATTCACATACTCACACATACAATGAAGTATAGTCAAATAGGATCTAATACAAGTTTGTAAAAATAAATTACATAAAACGTTTAGTGTTGTCTATAAATTCAAAAACATACTGAAATAACATTCTATTGTCATCCATTGAGAAATCGTCATTACCAAATATAAAGATTTTAATTAAATAGTTGCATAAAATTCCTGAAAAGATATCAAGTTTACATTTGGACAGAGTAATGCTCTTACTTTTTGAAAGAATAATAATCTTAAATTTTTATATCGATCACACTGAATAAAGAAGTGCTCAATAGTTTCAGGCTTTTTAGTATTACATCTTTTGCATAGCCGAGAGGGAATTCAGTGATATTTAAATAAGTGGTCATTTAAACCACTCAAGCCGAGTCTAATACGAGTATGGTTTATTTTACCCCTACCATGACCATAGGAATACAGTTTTTTGCTGTTATTTATGCAGAAATATTTATTAATTTAAAAAAAATATTTAAAGAACCTGATTATTTGTAATCAGCTGGAATATTACTTCACTCTTTAATCGTCGCAGGAAAATAAGATGATAAGAATTTAACTGTGCTTCCATGCAAGGGTAAAATGTTTTCCGTGCGACACAAATTATAATTTTGTGTGTTATGAGTAATTAAGGGACAACACTCAAATAAATAATTGGGACACCCATGGTTAATAATCTTAAAGAATAGAATAAGTTTATGAATTTTACGCCTTGTCATAAGAAAAATTTAGTCCAAGTTCATTTAGTAAATCTTTGTGTTTTGTTATTTTAAAAGCACCGGTTATAAGAATTGCAGCTCTTCTTTGTACTTTTTCTAAAAGATCACTTTCAGTTTTTACACAGTTATCATATAATATATCACAGTAGTCAAGAATTGGTAAAATCATGATTTTATATAACTTTTCTAAACACGTTCTTGGTAAAAATCTTTTCATTCTAAACATAATATCTAATCTTTTGTTTGATTTCTTACATATTGTAGTTATATGATTACTCCATGATAAATTTTCAGACATAATTAAGCCAAGATGTTTGTGTTCATTAACCTGATTTAAGATCACATTATTTAAAATAAGATCAGGATGAGGAATTTCTTTATTTTTATTATAGAATATCATATATTCCGTTTTATTGGGATTGAAGGTTACTCTCCACTGAGATGCCAATTTACTTAAATTATTAAGATCTCTATTTAATACATTAAACGAATCTAAACAATCAATATCTTTTAATAATGTTGTGTCATCAGCAAAGACTTTCATGTCACTTTCAATATTCTCATTTATATCATTTATGTACACTAAAAATAATAAGGGGCCTAATATGGAGCCCTGGCTTACACATGCGTTTGTATGTTGAACTTTTAAAAATTTACCACTTATAACAACTTTTTGTGATCGATTAAACAAGTAATTTTCAAGTAATTGAAACAAACTTCCGCAAATTCCTTGCTTTAGTTTAAAAAGTAATCCATCATGCCAAACCAGGTCAAAGGCTTTAGAAACATCCATAAATACAGCACATACATTTCTACCATTATCAATAGATGTATATATATTATGGATCATAATGACAAGCACATTTACAGATAAATCATTCTTCTTGAAGCCAATATTATTTTCAATAAGGAGATCATTTTCAATCAAATAATTTTCTCTAAACATTTCGATACTGTCGGTAATAATGCTATTGGTCTATAGTTAGTTTTGATTTGTTTATCTCCACTTTTAAATACAGGGCAAATATTAGATGCTTTCCACATTGATGGAAATACTCCATTTGATAGACAATAGTTAAAAATTTTTGTGAATGGTTTACATAAAGACTAAGCACATTTCTTTAGAACAATATTATTTAACCCATCAGCACCTGAAGATTGGTCGACATTAATCTTGGACAGTAAAGCATATACTTCATTCTCATCTGTTTGCAAAAGGCTTAATGTATTATTACAAAGCAAGTTAAATGGGGGAAGGGGGTGGGGATTTGTGTTATCTGATCTCATATGAGAAGAGAATAGTGTATTAAATAATTCAGCTTTTTGTATTTCATCTGAAATTACATTGTGTGACCAATAATTGCCTCAGACTGTCATGTTTCCAATTTAATGTTCCCAAATTATCAATTTTACTCAACTATCAGATAATGACAAATCAAAATATTTTCTAAATCTACTAACACCAACACAAGTAAATAAATTGGGTTCCTTCTTGAAAAAGGTCATTCGAATTTAGAGGACTCTTAAATAATGTTTATTTGCCTGTACATAATGTATTATTATTGTTGTTTTGTCATTTATGTTTGTTTATCAGAACTATATATAGTTCAAGATAACAAAATTTGAATTTGAATCTGAGTTTTAACAAAACTACAACGACAACACAATCAGATTTGGTACAATTTCTGAAATGTAATATTATTCATGATTTCATGCAAATTCCATAAGTTATGCCATTTACGAAAGCTCCGTATTTATCAAAGTGAACACCACAACCAAGTTCAAGATTACCAGCACTGTATATACAGTTAATCTGTGAATTTGTTATCTAAATGTCATTACATGTATTTAAAGAACCTTTGGGCACTAATGGGGTGTCCTGTCAAAGAGATACTAGAAAAGGCTACAATGCATCTAGCCAGGTGCTTATATCATATACTCGTATCTTTTTACCTAATTGGTTGTGACAAAATTCAGCATATCATTTTGGTCTAAAACAAAATTCGTAGACCCCTTATGAATTGCATGATTGTGATTCACCCATAGATACATCTAAATCCACTCTATAAGCCCTTAATAATTTTTTCTCACTTGCTTGGTTACATGTACCACAAATGTTATCCATTACACTTGTCATGTTTGCATGTATGACACGTATATATAATAGCATTGATACTAATTACATTATTGTACTAGTGGTAAAAGTATATACCTGAACTAATACTGTTTGGAGGCACTGGTCTGGGTTGATACCTCCCAAAGCCCGAATAGCTTGATTGATTTACTCGCTGATTTCAGGCAACTGCATCTGAGCGACAGACTTGACCTTTCTGTCTTGACCTCACTGTCCTTCCCATAGCGATACTGAACTGCAAGCTATGTCTTATATTAGTAAAAGATCCATTAAATCACAATTTAACACATGTAATTATTTGATAAACTATAAAATTCACAATATGACGAGGCTACATGTACTTGTATGCTAAGATAATTGATTGTTATCATAATTTGCTTATATCTAAATTGAACATTGGCTGAAAATAACATGATTGTGTTTCGGAGTTTTTAGAACCCTAACCAGACAATAACAATGTCTAGTATTTTGACCCAATACATATAGGACAACTGCATATTTACAAGTATGTCTCAGCAAGTGTTCATTAGTGTGCTTTATGTGTATACGCCTAAGGCAATGATAATATGTTTCGCATGTCAGTATCTGGGTTGAGCTTTTAAATGTGTTTTGGTATAACCGAACCTTAAGACAATTCAGCAATTAAGTCTCACATTTCGGAACATACATGCAAAGTCTACTGTACGTTTACATGTATCATGTACTATGCGTATCCAGAAGCACAATAATATGGTATTATTGCGTAATATTTTTAATATTGGCATAGTTATAGATCCGAGGTAGGTCATATTGGCCTAAGGCGTAAGCCGAAGGCCAATGTGACTTACCAAGGATCTAACTATGCCAACATGAAAAACATTACACAATGATACCTTTATTAATTAACTTCATTTCCATGAATTATATCAATTGCTTGCCAGTGTTTTATTTTAAAAGACTTTGCGTCCTGTCAAAGCACAGCAGCAGATGACAATTTACACGCTTTTGGCTTATTTAAATGTTTTCATTACAAGGGACGATAAATCAAGAGGAGTTATGATAAACCCCATATTGGACTAGGCCAATATGGAAAAATCCATATTGGCCTAGTTTAGATCATATTGGCATACTCTTGTCATCCATATTGATATGACAGTTTTAAGCATATTAAGTCAAATACACTTAATTTAATTTATAATATATGTTTTGCAATGTCAGTATGGATATCAGTACATAGGTTGAGCTAAGAAATAGCATATTTTGCCTATTCCCTAATTTGTGTGTGTTTTTGGGGTGTCGTATGCCAAGAATTCAATTTGCAAAAATTTTGATCATAACGCGTGAATTTTGAATTCCCTTCTTCTCTTCTAAGGAACCGACCATTTAACTTGAAAGGGGGGGGCTATGTTTTTTTTTCTAAATAAATTTGAGTTGATTTTATGTGAAAAAAATATTTTGGCTGCCAAAATGATGAAAAAAAATTTTCTAAAGGAGGCTTTCTGCCCCAAAAAATGAAGTAAATTTTGAAAAAAAATATTTTCTTGATACACGTGAAAAAAATAAATAATATTTTTCGCGCGAAGCACGAACAAAATTCTGTCTAGAAAAAACCATAACCCCCTTCAGGTAAATTGGTCGGTCCCTAAAATTCCGTTTGTATGTATATAAATTCGTTTAGATCTTGTTAATTTAACACACAAACCTCTGGTTTTACTAATATGTATGTGCAAAAGTTTATCTGTCGCTTCATAAAATGGCTCCAAATGTGTGTCTCAAAACTGGTCAAATCCGGATAATCACGCGAGCAGTATTTTTACTCTCACTTTGGCACACAGGGAAAAGAGAGATAACTCAGGTATTAAATTGATCAAATACTTATATAATTCAATTTATTCTTTATCGAATAAATTTGCTTAAATTAAATTTTCTGAAAAAGAATTTAGATAATAACCAAGATATGTACTTACATGTAGTTTTGGGATTGATCCTGAATATAGAAGTGAATTGGAACTGTAGACTTATGACTATATTTTTTCCTGTGACATGATGTTTTAACTCTTCAGAGTACTTTTTCATTATATTTTTGAGAAAAAAAAAATCAATCGAGGCTTCCAAAAAGCTCTACTGATACGTTAATTTGAAAACGAATTGGTAATACGTAGCTATATGCCATCTTTCTGACAAGAAATTTGAAACCCCACATATTGCAAATGTGCAAATGATTGATCATGTATGCATAATGGATTTCTGAATTATTCTTTACGTAGAAAAATGAGTGTGACAAAATTGTTGACATTAGAAATTCAATGAGGGAAATATAAAACGAATCTACTACTCATATAAAATTTAATGAATCAAAATGCTGGTGCGATATGATCTGGTACAAATCTGATTAAAAAAAATTCGAGTAGCGGTTCCTGAGGATTTGCGTCTACAAGAATTCGTGACCACAGACCGATGCAGAGTATCAGAGGTGCGGTTGAAAAATGTCGTATTTCATAATATTTTAGTCCGCTTTTTTAACGGCTATGAAAAATTCAAAAAATGCGCCATAGAATATTTAAACAGATGGAGCGCAAACACAAAAAAAGTATGAATTTCGGTATTCTTAGAGTAGTCTTGCAATTTCTCCTAGGTAGTCTTGCAATTTCTCCTAGGTAGGATGTTTGCAAGTTTTTGAATACTGAATGGGAAATCAATTTGGGTAACAATTTGGTATTCATCATGTACTTTAAACCAGGTAAAAAGCAATGCAGGAACCATTATTGAGAAGAACCAAGACTATACAAGAATACAGTAATAAACAGCAGAGTAAATAACGAAATACCGAATTCATTTAATGCATATGCGCATTTCGACAAATTATGTCTCATCAGTGCAAATCAAAACCAAAACATTTGGAAGTCCATTTACCAAAAAATACGTTTGCTGATAGAGAACAAACAACCAAAATGATCTAAATAGAAAAGCCAAAATTCAGCGAAGGACGGAACTATGCATGAGGGAGATACTCCTTAGATTTAAAGAAAAGTGTTTCTTATATTACCTTTAACATTACCGATGACAAGAATATTCATATGATAGCTATGCAGTTTTTTGTACCATTACATTGTTAATTCGTTATTTTCATAGGTGAAGCTGCAAGTTTATTGTTTTATGTTTTATTTCTTTTTTTATTACCGAAAAA
>MJUU01032949.1:0-11156 GCA_002080025.1 Modiolus philippinarum | reverse complement strand
AAAAAAAAAAAAAAAAAAAAAAAAAAAAAAAATCGCAACATAATAACAACCACAGGGTACTCACTGAGTCGATAATAAGAGAAAAATGGCATAATATAATCATTAGAAAAGGGCACAATAAACAGGCGGTCAGAATAACAGTTTTAAACCTTATTTAAATAACAAAAAATATTAAATGCAAAACTTTGAGAGTATGATAATGCATCCACACTAGTAATTCTCTCAAGAACAAGAAACCATAACTGAAATGTATAGAGAGCATAATGTATGTATTTACAGACTTGCCTCGTCTTGTAGTATATGTTTTTTGCAATTTTCTAACACATGGATTATATTTTATGGTAATTACCAAGGGAATTTCCTTGACATTTGAATTACCCTCGCTTTTGTTTTATCAATGCTTTTCAATCTCGGGGTTGGAAGATCTCATCATGCTGATCATTTTTATTCGAACAACGCATTCAGTAGTTTTTAATTTGTATTTTTTAGTTCAAAACACATACTAACTTACAATAATTCCAACATAAAGATCACAATATTCTATAAAATAGTATGTTTAATGTATACTAAATAAGAAATAGCACAACAAAAAATATATCAAAGCTTTTCAAGTCAAGTATAGACATTCAACACTTAGTATTTTTTTCAGATATATGTTGTTATACCAAAAATAAAATAATACTCCTTTTCTTGTATATTTCTACCATAAACGACAGTGTAATTCAGTTTTAAAATTACGCAATTACCTTATTAATTTATGTCTTCGATTATAAGATTTTTTATCATTATAAATGTGTAAGTAATATCACTACTAATTATTGTGCTATTTCAGAATGCAGGGACAAAGTCTATGGAAAAAAGTCACGGATTAAAAGTCGCAGATAAAAAGTAAAACTGTATATTTGCATTGTTGCTGGTGGTCATCGGAAATATGTCACTATTTATATAATTTTGAGTTTTTTTGAAAGAAGGTAACATTTATCTCAGCTTCCAAAGATGGCAATAGATGCATGTTGGTGAATTCTATTGAAGCCAAGCATTTCGTTAAGTAAATGAGAACCGAACCGTCAATCAAAATAACAAAATACTGAAGTTACTGTAAATTTATATTTTGCATGTGCGAATTTTTTTAAACGAATAATCCATGGAAAATGGCATCATCGGAAATACAAAGAAAGAAAGATATAACATGAGTACAGCATGGGAAAGAAAAAGGAAGACACTCACACATACAAATATGAAGAACGGGGACCCAATAAAAACAATGGGTTAAATATAAATGCACCGATAGAGTAAGCATCTCCTTCTTATAAGACACTCATCGTATTAGACATGTCGAATCCGGAAACAACAATTAAGATTTTAAAGGGAAAAATCTGTTGTCATCTTGGAAACAGATATCCCATAGTGGAGGTCCACAAGATGGGGACGTCAACCGTAAAACGTCTGGAGTGATAACTTAAAATTATGAGTAATATACCTTTGTTTTCAGTAGCCTATTTGTGTGTAACCAGGCTCCCTCAAGGAAGTAACTTTATGGACAACAGGCCCTTGAGTAGTGAATGAGGTAGCAGATGCAAACTCGATATACAGGCGCTGTTGGAATGTTGCTTCAAATAAAAGGGAAGTTGACTATTTGAAAAATGAAGTCATCATCGCTTAGTTTTTGAATTCAATCTCTGTTGTAAATTTTTAGATGAAGGTCAACGAATGAGGCCGATGAGGAAGTATCTGTAGTGTTCTTAATTTCGAGCTCTTTTGGATATATCAGATAAAGAAAATCACAAAAGCGATGGTTGTTTAGTGACAAAATATCTATAAAATGGAAGGTAAAATGGAAAAATGGGCTAGTGTTTTATCTTTTATTGGAAGAAGCCCTTCGATGTAAGAAGTCTCATTAGAAGTTGTACATTTCAAATTCAAGCCAATTCTGGTTGCCAGTTTTTCTATATATGGATGTTCGCTGGTCATTTTTTTGAATTTCTGTAAGATTTTCGGACTTTTCTGGCTTTATTGATTTTAAGGCTTAATAATTTTTTTGTTTTTGACCTGTTACCGCAATGATTTTTCTAATCCTAATCTCATTATATATGTTACAGCGAATCTGTGTAATTAGGGATTGCGTGTAATCCCTGACAATATCAGATAGTTCACGTAATCTCTGACCGATTAAGGAGTACATGAAATCCCCCAAAATCCTAGGGATTACATGCAATCCCAGATTTTTTTCACCATTTTTACACGTTGCCCTGACAGTTAATACTCGTTGTTGTTATGCATTAAGTTAAATTGAGGGGTCATCTCCCGCTGAAAATGGGCACATTCAACACAATGAAAGAATATTTGAATAATTTGTAAATGTTTTTAAACCCAAAAACAAGAAAATTTATTTGCATTTTACATACAAGAACAAGCAAAATTAGGTAAAAAATTACTAACAGTGACTCAAATAAACAGTCATGTTAACTCTTAAATAGCGATTTCTTGAAAAAATTCCAAACCTTAAAAAACACCTTTTTTGCAGGGGACCACCTAAAGACTATTGTGGCTAAGTTTGATTTTATTAGCCGATTAGTTTTTTCCCCAAATTCAACAAAACTTTACAGGAATGATATATGGAAGGTCCTTTACAAAGATTTGCTCCTTTCAGTCCGCTCCGTTGAAAAACATGGCCGCCAGTGCGGATTTAGGTTTACCATTTGACCCTATGGGAAAAATCACATTTTCATCTTCTCCTGTGAAAACATTGAAGCATATTCAACCAAACTTTACAAGAATGATGTACTAAAAGTACTTGACAAAAAATAATCATTGTGTTCCGATCCGATAAAGAACATATCCGACAGTGCGGAACATAGTTTAACATTGGACCCTATGTGAAAATCACATTTTCACCTTTTCCTCTGAAACCACTGAAGCAAAATAAACCAAACTTTACAAGAATGAAGTACTAAACGTCCTCAACAGAAATTGCTCATCATATTCTGATCCGATTAAAACATGGTTTTACATTGAAGTCTGGTATGTGAAAGCCATCCTTTTCATCATGGAGCCTAGTATGAGAAAGCCACCCTTTTCATCATCTTCCCTGAAGCTACTCAAGCAAAGTTAACTAACTGTGTAGAAGGTCCTTAGAAAAAAATACTCATTTCAATAGGATCAGGCAAAAACACGGGTTTATTAATTCAACAAACTTCATTTTTGTTTTTGTTTTTGATAAAATCATATGGGAATGAAATGTTTCTGAATAGAATTTTATTAATCTAAACCAAATGATAGTCTTATCTTCGTAAGAGATATATCTGGTTTTCTTATTTTCTTAACTTTTTGTTCTTGTAACAAATGATGCTTGATATGATTTGGTCAATCTTTGTGTTTGAGAGATATAATTTCTTATTGTCCTTTTGGATTTTAAAGAGTTCTTCTGTGAAAGATACTTCCATAATAATATCATAAACTTTTATCCACTATTATACTAAGAAGTATTAGTTTTCAAAACTTTTTAGGAGATATCAAACTAGATTCACTTACAAAATTAAGTGGAATTAAATGAAAAAAGGGTATTATTTAGGATTTATATTAAAAAGTAGTAAGACAAAGGTTAACTATACTATTCAAGTTTATATTAATTTCAGATTGAATTATTTAAAGATATGATAAGATGGACAGTGCTTATTATTACAGAACTATCAAATTTGGTGGATATTGAATACATAAACGCTTAAATTTTTAATAAACAAACCATCAAAACCCATTTGGAGTGTTATTTGGGTCGGGGAAAACGTGTAAATATTCCACAGGGATTACATGTAATCACTGGTAAAATTTAGGGATTACACGTAACATGTATTCTCTGATTTTTTAGGGATTAAACGTAATCCCTGATTTCTATGTTTTTCTCTGTTGCCGTTTTTGCCATGTCATTGGACTTCGATTTTTGTAGTCATCGATTCCCTTGTTCCTTCGGTATTCTACTGCCGTTGTTTCAGAGATTCCCTGTAACATAAACATCTTCTGGAAATTTCTGACAAAATTTTATTCAGCTGGTGTTATTTTGCCGCAATCTTTTTTCGAAAAATTTTGCTTATGTTAAACCTATGAAAAATGCAGAGGAGTTCTGTTTTCCCGCCATTTTTTGAAACACTCGTATTTCAAAAATTACATCGGTAACCTTACAATGTTTTTGGCTTTAATAATACCCTTTTCAATTTTGTAACAAAAAAAATCACATTGAATGGAAATCCTTGTTATTTTAAAATTGACCAGCGAAGACCCCCAAGGGAAATTTTCTATTGATGTTTATTCAAGCATTTCTGAATTGCACAATTACTATGTCAGATAGAATAAATAAGACAGCAGGAAATACAAAGTATTAAAGTGATACAAAAACAGCAGAAATAAGTTCTCACAGCTAAAACGTGAGGAATAATTTTAATTGATTTGGGTGTGAATGGATTGGAAATCTAATGCTTTTTACTTTGAAACCATACTCTTGGTGTCACAAAAATATTGTTTACATATTTTTCAATGTGACATTTCTTCTACCATATAAACTCACATACAGAACTTTTTTGTAATTGTTCCTGTTACTTTTTATTATATGCAAATTATTACTGTTTTTGAAATATGTCCTTTTTTTAATTTATTTTTCATCACTCATATACATTTACACAGTCTTTTTTAACATGTTTAATGCTTTCCTTTTAATGCAATATAAATTACAATACAAAACAAAGTTTTAATTGTGACTTTTTTCCAGTGACCTTCATCTTGTAATTTTATTCACATGACAGTTTTTTTTTATATAATTTTCCCTATTTTATACTTGGTACGCATGTTTGAAAAGCTCAAAGGTGGTTTTAACATATTTGTAAAAATTTTCATGTTTAAGTCTTTACAAAATTATTTGCAGCCTCACATATTGATCGTTAAAATCTAGCATCTATAAAGTCTTTTTGATAGTTATTCTTGGACCTGATCCAACATGTTAACATTCTGTATCAGCCCGGTTGTATAAATTGGTTTGACTCAAACTTAAATGGGCGGATGCAGAATATTTAGATACCATTACCCAAACTGTTAGCATTCCGTATCCGGCTGGATACGTAAATTGGACGGACTCAGAAATGTAAGACACCGGACGCACATTTTCACTATAAAGTACTTCTGCGCCGCTTTACTAAAAATGTGCTCCAGTTTACACTTGCATACCCCAATGCATTCAAATCTAAATTAAAAAATACCCTTGTTTAATGTCATACATAAGTGTTGTTTTTTTACTAATCAGCAAGAGAAACGATACCAAGTTAATTAAATATTTTTGTATTTAGCATTTTTTATGTTTTTATAATGTACAAACTTTCTCAGAAACAAAAAAAAAAGTTTTATCTATTTTTTCAAAAATAATACTGTTCAAGCCACGATATAACTGATATATGGCTAAAGCTGGCGCAAAGCAATTGAAATATTGATAAAGCTGGCGCAAAACAGCAGCTTATCAGTTAATCAATTAATATGTAGTCGAATAATGCATTCGTAAATTGTGCATTAATCCAATCATTCACAAATTGAAATCGTTTGTTCCAAAATGTAAAAATTACATGTTTAGCAACATCTGATGCTATTCAATAGAATCAAAGATTGAAAATAACAAAGCATTATACTATGTGCACTTACAATGTATATATGCCTCAGTGAACTAAAAAAAATACCTGATTAAGTTTACAGGATATAAGCTTGCACTACAATTTATTGTATGCTTTACAAATTTTATTGTACCATTTTGATTTCTTTTCACAGGGTATTTGCCTGGTACTAAAAAGTAGAGAAAGCTCCTCTTTCTTCTGCCTCAATCTCCTAATCTCCCGTTACCTTGTCTGCCCCCTCATACTTGTCACAACAAATCTATCACCTTACACTTTTGATTTTCTCTGATTCCCGTTATAACTTTTAATTTTTCAATTAAGATCTATGAAACCATGCCAGTCGGTAAAATGAAAGATGACTTTCCCATTGTAACATCATTTCACATGTTACTTTCATTATTTTAAAGATCACTTTTGACATCGGATAATAAATGACTTAATATATCATTTTTATGAATACATAGGTCCATAGTATATATCACATATATCACCAGGTGTGAAATTTACGTTCAAGTGTATTGATAATAATGATTGATTGATGCTTATTGATGTCTATATATATGTTGGTGTCAATTGCACATCACATTTCACAAAAGCATCCACTTTCATATTGAAGTAAACTTGCTGTCACAAAATTAAAAAAGCATAAAAAAGACTCCCTCTGACTTGTATTTCTGTATGATATAGTTTTGATGATGTTAATTTTATCTAAGATATTTATTTTCAATACATGAGAAAAATAACTTTCAAATTATGTATTTTTTTTCTCGAGCTAATTCAACTAAGTTTTGGGAAAATGACAGTGAAATTTTCGACTGGTAATAAGCCGTACTAGAGAAAATCGGACAAGAAACTTAACCTTACATAACGTAAACATTACCATACATAACACCCATTTCTTTTGTTATTCTTATGTCAAAAAGTAATACGTTGAAATTTGATTTATCTTTCTTTTCCTCTATGTAACATAATGATTTTATTTGAAATTTTTTACCTCCCTTAATTAAATACTTGAAAAACGGAAAACAATTTTACATTGTAAATAAAAGTGAATGTAACCCTTTATGCAATGAGAAGCGTAGTTAAAATTATTATTGAACTTGAATCATGTTAATTTTGTACATTATCAATATTATATTCAATATATGGTGCAATTTAATACGACATATCTTCTCAATTCGATCAATTTTGTCTCTAGCAATAAATTAATCGCCTTCTACTCTGTATAGTTATTAAGGTGTACTTGTATGTAAACAGTTACAAAGTCGAGTGTCTTGTTGATTTCTTTCGATGTTTCCGATTAAGGATGTATGCATGGTATGGTATGGCAAGATAGTCTCTTAGGTCGAACTGACCAAAATTTTCCATTAAAAAACGATGTGAAGATTCCCGAATAAAATATAATATTTGTGCTTTTGTGTATGCATGTAAAGTAGATATGTATATACAATTACCACCCTAGATAGTGTGTGACCCAGTGGTTTCTCTTCGAGATAGTAAGGTGACCCTAGATATTGCTCGATGGTGACCTTAATTTCGGGGGGGGGGGAGAAACCGCTGGCTCACAGATTATCTAGGGTGGTAACTATTATATTATATCGATTTTTTTTACCCGATTTACCTTCCCATGCGACCCAATACTTACCGGTTGACCTAGCGAAATCTCAAACGTCATGTGACACGATTTGAGCAGATCAGATTATAAATATTTAAAATGAGTTTTATAATGTTTTCCATAATTTAGTATTTATGCGTAATGTATGTCATATTGGCATCTTTATAGATCTGAGTTGAGCCATTTATCAACTGCTTTCTGGGATTTCCTTACCCTTTATTTTGACGTAATAGCTCGGGATCAGACGACAAGTTACGCAAGTTCATAACGAGAGACGATAAATCAAGAGGATTTATGATACCCCATATTAGACTAGGCAATTACGAAAAATTCCATATTGGCATGTTGGCATTTTCTGTCATTCGTTGTTAAATGTAGTTAGTTAATTAATAATATATGATATTGCACAGTTGATCATGAAAAATGATCATAATTGCATACTAACGTTGATTGACTTTTTCAGGCCACACTCATTCCAAACCTTCTTAGATATACAAGACCCCCTTTGTTTGTCGTCAGTGACCTCAGCCGTGTCAGTCAAAATTAACTTTAAACTCATTCCAATTTAAATTTGGAATTCGAATCCACCAATTTTGAGAGTTACCAAGTAGTGTGAATAACCAAAATGCGCGAAAGCGCATGGGACTTAACAAAAAAAGTAGAATATAAGTCTATATAATAACATGATTTCTCACAGTAGCAATTTAAAAATACATGGAAATTTCAAAATCCGCCGGGAAAATGCTGTTTCCCATGGGATTTTACCATTTCCCAAGGGATTATCATTTTAAAATATTCCCATGGGACTTTTATTATTCCAGTGGGATTATCATTTCCCATGGGATTATTATTTGCCATGGAATTTCTTTAAAATCCCATGGGACAATTTTTCTCCCTTAGGAATATTTTCAAAATCCCACGTGAAATAGTGACATCCAATGGGAAAACGCAGTTTCCCATGGGATTTTGAAATTCTCATGTTTTTTTAATTGCAAATGTGTAAAAGTATGCGGGCATATCAACTATATAAATAGGATTTGTGTAAGTCCCATTAAATTCTTCACATTTTGTAATTTACACTTATTTGTAGCTCTCAAAAATGGCGGCACCAAATTTGCAATCATTGGAATTGCAAATTTAAATTGGAATGAATTTATAGTGAAGCTACTAGATCAATATGGGGTTTGACGGAGCAAAAATGATTATACTGAGCTCGGATAAACTCTCGTTCAATATTACTTTATTGCCCGTTAAACCCCATGTTGATCTCGTAGAACTCCACTTATATTGCGGCATGCAATATTCGTCTTTGTTATGCCTCCCTATATTTATAAAATACTGTAGAAAAATTCATAATTTGCCGTCTGTTCACAGTGGTCAACGTTCAAACGATTTTCGAATGTCTTCCAGCATGTTAGCCGATTATTCTTCAGTATTTCATAGTGTATCTAAAATGTTCAAGCTGGCATCTATTTCATTCTGGCATAAATACAAATAATTACATTTCATGAATATTCATTTGAATTCCGTCAGTTTGATAGATGAACATCGATCACGTGGCATATCAATGTGAAGTTGCAATTCCCATGAAACACATTTGAACACGTGTTCACGTGACGGATGAATTTGTAAAAATAGAATCCCAATGTACATGATGTACTTCCCTGTAAATAAAGTTTTTTTTATATTTCGGGTTTGTTAAAATATGTTTCCACCGGCGGAAATCTTGGATGAGGTACCATAATATTTCGCATCTAATAATTAAGCACGGGGACCTTCCATAACTATTCATGGAAAATCCCTCATAGGTTCCAGGAACGGCTACTAAAATGTAAAATGTTAACGGACGGACGGACTGATTAACATAATTTGACTGCATTAGCTCATATTGATCCTTGAGAGTTAGTTTAGCAAAAGCAAGAGGCTGGAACTAAAGCAACTGTATAATCCAAATCCACTGAGGAATAAATTGGTTAGAGCGCTTACAATGATATTTTGGAAATTTTCTAAGTTAAAAGAGTTCTAAATCCTACACAAATATTCGACCAGAACTCGTCATGGAACTCGCTTATGGCATCCTTGAGCTAAAGCTACTGTATAAATATTATATACGTT
Source organism: Modiolus philippinarum (assembly GCA_002080025.1). Classification (NCBI taxonomy): domain Eukaryota; kingdom Metazoa; phylum Mollusca; class Bivalvia; order Mytilida; family Modiolidae; genus Modiolus; species Modiolus philippinarum. Next base: position 1,781 of record MJUU01032949.1, on the reverse strand, counting down.
CCAATGAGAAATAGATTTGCTAGAACGCTAACATGGATATTTTGTCAATTTTCATAATTAAAAAGGTGCACACCTCCTACTTCGATATTCGACTAGCATCCTAGACCTAAAGCTTCTGTATATATATTTACAAAATTAAATCAGAAATTAACTTGTTAGAGCGCTATCAAGGTTGACGGACGGAAGCCCGTATCCATATCCCCGCATCGCGTTGCGATGGGGTCACTAGAACTATCAAATGCACATTGCTTTTTCAATTGCATGCACTGTTACTCTATGTTGCTTGCTGGTGGCAATGTTCATGTGCCAATTGTCCGATTCTTCCATACATTAATCAACAACAGTTTCGTTTAAAAATGCAAAATGATCAAAACTTTTCTAAATGGTTACAATATTGAATTAATTTGCTCAATGGCGGTCATTTTTTTTCTGATTATGTATAAATTGAGCAATCTTTGGAAAGACCTTCCGCATTTTTCGGTACTGTTTTGTAAAATTCGGAGTTCGGGAAAAAATCTTAAAAACGAACTTTTATAAAAGAATTCGGTACAGTTTGGTTGTTTGTTCACTTGCAATATTTAGGGATAATTTAACCAAACTTACAGTCACTCAAACGTCCTCTTTTTCATTCCGCAAATTATTAGTATGTAGTAGCAAGTCCGAGAGAATACGTGATGATTTGATAAAAACGTTATTTCGCTAGAAATAATATTAAACTTGGGGTTACTAGATATATACATGCGAATACGAAAGTAAGGACTCGAGGTAAAACTAATTGTGAGTCCACACAATCTTCGACAGCCTTCATGTCAAATTTCTTACACCCTTTTTCGGTTTCTATGACAACTGCTGCCACTTGAAAATTCTGAGACTAGAATATTTTACGAAAGGATATGGAGTAAATGAACATATGACCATACTTCTATCCTATAAAATGACATCAAATTCTAAGCACTTTTAAGTTTTCCATCCTCTTTGTTTCCATTGGAACAGCCGAATTCCAGGCCTTGGGGGCACATCTTAGCCACTATCGGCCAAGTGCGGATCGATGAGATCATTATTATAGTCTAAACAATAGATGCGATCCCGATAAAGAAATTATTACTGTAATAAAATCAATAATGTTTAATACAGTAATAATGATTTTTCAACAATTGCATATATTGATTGACTATAATAATGATCTCGTCGAATCGCACAAGGCCGATAGTGTTGGCAACATTATCTAAACATGCCGTTAAATTCTATTAAGTTTGGTGGAGACAATTTGAGAAACTGAACAATAGAAAAAAGTTTTTCGAACTACGTTTGGGAGACTTAAATTAAACATTCAATACTCTGCATGATCTGATTTTTATTTATGTTTTCTCCAAAATCAGACATTTTCTTCAAATGGAAAATTTGCGTTTTGCAGTAACATAATGTGACATTTATTGGAACCTATCTGCAATATTTTGTAACAAGAATGGTCAATTGTCAAAATAAAGTCGCATTGAATTTGAACAATGAGAGGCCTCGAACAGTTTGAAGTTTTAAACCTTGAATCTAGGCGAAAATTGTGTAATTAACAATTTTTATGCAAAGGGTACAAGCATATTTTTCTAGCTCTAGTCTAACTTAAAGCAAAGTAATGCATTCTGTCGGACTACAAAATTAATGCTTTTCCGTGCAGGCCAGGCACAGGCTATCCAGGGTGGCCCAGCTCCCCCCCTTTAGGTTTGAAATATTATATTTAAAATTCCTATTGGTATTTCGGAAAACTGTGTTCCGACCCCCCCCCC
>MJUU01032948.1:2594-16815 GCA_002080025.1 Modiolus philippinarum | reverse complement strand
CATTTTGAACCCAAGGTCAAAGGTCATCAAGGTCATAGGTCAAGGTCACAGCCAATTTTTACGTTTTTTTTATCGTAAAATGTTTAAAACTATTAGAAATGGCTACTCTAATATATTTGAGACAACGTGCGTCTCATCAAGATGATTTTAAACATGTGACATGACAAAACAAAACACTTAACACAACATTGACTGGGAAAGACCTTGCAATTGTTCTCTGAACAATTGTCTTTTTAATTATTATTATTATTCTTTTCTGCCTCATTCCCGGAAAATTGGCTGGACCAATCCTTCTGATATTTTAACACAATAGTCTGGACCATGTCTAGTTGTTAAGAAATAGGGGACGGTCAAAAATCTTTTTTCGTTCACGAATTTTAGCCCAAAGTCCGAAAAACCTTGTTATGGGATAAACTCAGAAACCATAAGAGATAGCTGAAGAAATGTAATGGCAAAAATGTTTGTTAGGTCATGACGGACCTTCGTTACCTTTGGACCGAAACTCTACGGTAGACCGTTCATGAGTTATGCCCCCGCAAAATTTTGTCACATCTTTGAATACGTTTTTCTCGAAAACGGTAAGAGATAGAAGCCTGGAACCTTTTCCATTCATCTTAGGTGATATGAGTTACACCTAAAAATACCAAGGTCAAAGGTCATTGGTCACTTTGAACTTTGACCTCAGACCTTGTTATTGGATTAACTCGGAAACCGTAATAGATAGCTGATTAAATGTAATTGAGAAAATGTGTGTCTTGTTGAGATCTACATTTGGTACATTTGGTCCGAAATGCTTGGACCAACCGTTTTGGGTCTATGGACCAAAAACCGATTTTTAATGTCCGAATTTGGGTTTTTTGCCTATAGCTCAAATGCCATTGAAGATACAAACATATATTTAATGCAAAAAATGTTCAGCAAGACATGACCTTCAAAATCAGGTCAAGGTCAAAGGTCAAGGTCACAGCCTAAAATCGTATTTCATGTTAAAGAATCAATAAATGTACATATTCATCTTAGTATATTGGTCTTATCTGTGAATCAATAATTAGAACTTTATGACGCAATACAGGGAAAGACCTATCAATTGTTCTTCGAACAATTGACATAGTAGTTCTATTCTTGTTTCTACTAGTTTTTCATTTTCCATTAATATAAGAAGAAAACTAAAACACTGAAACATTAAAATTCCATTGTGAAAATAAATATTACAAAAACGGCTGTTTGTTATAAAAAACCGTACTTTCTCATTCAACCATTTTTTAAATTTTTTTTTTTTTTTTTTTTTTTTTTGTAATAACTTTACTATATCAGAAAGACAGTTTTTCAATGAAGGGATATGGAGTAAATGCAAATGAGACAAAATCTCTACAAATACATGGTAAAACACAGCAATGGAACAACGCTTTTATTGTTGTTCGTCTGTTTTGTACTACTTCATATGGGTATCATTTTTTTCTTCTCTGTGCCTTTTTAATATGATGTCTTTGTGTCTTTGTGTTTCACTTATTATTGATTCATTTTTTTCTCTGACCCAACGCCTTGGTTCTCATATACTTGACTGTTCCAGTCAGACAGTTTTTATTGTATTTACTGCCAGTTTTATATTTAACAATAAATGTAGAAAACCCTAGCGTATTAACATTTAAATTCTGTTGTGAAAAATAAGTAATACAAAAACGGTTGTTTATTACTAACCGGTTTTCACTCCTTCAACATTTTTTGTAATAACACTTTTTATAATAACTTGGTTTATTATTGAAATTGAGAACGGAACCGTAAATCCAAAACGAATAGTCGAAGGACAATGGCAACATCGGAAACCACAAAAAACAGAGATACTAGGCAAAATGTTTCTTTCTAGTTTTCATCAATAGCATTGATGGATCATTACAATTACATAGTATAAACAATTATTACAAAAACGGTTGAGACGCATTCAACGTTTTTTGTAATAACGCTTTTTGTGATAATTTCATTTCCAATACCAGGGACGCTTGTTTCATATTATTCATCAATATAAGCAGACAACTTAAGTATTGAAACTTAACTGTCATAATTCATAGGAAAAACAAGATGTGTTTTGAAACACTACATATGCTTCCATATTCTACAGTAAATTATATGAAAATACTCAATTCTACCCCTTTTTGACCTCTGTGACCTTGACCTTTGACCTGACATTTTTGCATATTTATGTTCCTCTTAACTAGACCTATACAGTTGCCAGGTATGAAAAGTCTACCTTACATGGTTCAAAAGTTATAGCCAAGGTTAAAGTTTCGGACGCACAGACAAACAGACAGGACAAAAACAATATGCCCCCGATCCTCGGTCTGGGGGCATCAAAAATGATACATAAAACGGTAATTTCAATTCCACTTCTTTCCGAATGACCCTCTTTGATAATAGCGCTTTTTGTAATAAATTTTTCTGTACAAAAATCGACACGATGAATTACAGTCTTTATTTTCTTCCACGAGGATGCAAGAATCCAAACATCTCATCATTAGTGTGTTAATTGTTTTACCTAATAACTATTCGTTGTTTTTCTTCAAAACTGTGCTTCTGAGTCAGTAAATTATTTTTTTTTCCATTATAGAAAATAAGAACCGAACCGTAGATCCAAAACGAATAGTCGAAGGACAGTGGCAACATCGAAAACAACAAAAAACAGAGATACTAGGCAAAACGTTTCTTTCTAGTTTTCATCAATAACATTGATGGACCATTATAATTACATAGTGTAAACAATTATTACAAAAATAACATACTATAAACAATTATTACAAAATCGGTTGTTTATTACAAAAACGGTTGAGACGCATTCAGCATTTTTTTGTAATAACGCTTTTTGTAATAATTTCATTTCCAATACCAGGGACACTAGTTTTATATTATTCATCAATATAAGCAGACAACTTAAGTGTTGAAACTTAACTGTTATAATTCATACAGAAAAGAAAAAGATAACAAAAAACGGTAATTTCAAGTCCATTGCTTTCTGTTTGACCCTCTTTGATAATAGCGCTTTTTGTAATAAAATTTTCTCTGCAAAAATCGACACGATGAATAACATATTTTATGAAAGGATATGGAGTAAATGAACACGAGACCATAAAACATATGTTAACTCCAACTGCAATAATTTTAATGAGCTGTATGGCCATTTCGGAAATTTATTCCTCATCAGCAGCACTAGAACACAAACAAAGGAAATCCATAATTTCAAAAATGTTTAAAATGCATAAAACCAAACGAAATCCGAATACTCAGTTATATAAAATATATATTTTAGGACAAAACTACGATGGTGGGAGTTAATCCTTATATTTTAGAATTTACATATATTTAAATAATAGTAATTGAACAAAGTGTACACATGTTGAAACTTAACTGTTCTAATTCATACAGAAAAAAAAAGATAACAAAAAACGATAATTTCAATTCCACTGCTTTCTGTTTGACCCTCTTTGATAATAACACTTTTTGTAATAAAATTTTCTCTGCAAAAATCGACACGATGAATAACAGTCTTTATTTTCTTCCATCAAGATGCAAGAATCCAAACATCTCATCATTAGTGTGTTAACTGTTTTACCAAATAACTATTCGTTGTTTTTCTTCAAAACTGTGCTTCTGAGTCAGTAAATTATTTTTTTTCATTATAGAAAGTGAGAACCGAACCGTACATCCAAAACGAATAGTCGAAGGACAATGGCAACATCGGAAAAAACCAAAAAAAACAGAGATACTAGGCAAAACGTTTCTTTCTAGTTTTCATCAATAACATCGATGGACCATTACAATTACATAGTATAAACAATTATTACAAAATCGGTTGTTTATTACAAAAACGGTTGAGACGCATTCAATGTTTTTTGTAATAACGCTTTTTGTAATAATTTCATTCCCAATACCAGGGACACTAGTTTTATATTATGCATCAATAGAAGTATACAACTAAAGCAAGGGAACAAGTCTTCGACACGTACTAGGCAAAACGTTTCTTTCTAGTTTTCATCAATAACATTGATGGACCATTACAATTACATAGTATAAACAATTATTACAAAAATTGCATAGTATAAACAATTATTACAAAATCGGTTGTTTATTACAAAAACGGTTGAGACGCATTCAACGTTTTTTGTAATAACGCTTTTTTGTAATAATTTCATTTCCAATACCAGGGACACTAGTTTTATATTATTCATCAACAGAAGTATACAACTAAAGCAAGGGAACAAGTATTCGATACATAAAAAAATTATTACAAAAACGGTTGTCACATTCGTAACGGTTTTTGTAATAACGTTTTTTGTAATAACTTGAATTATAGTATCGTGTACATAGTTTGTTCTGCTAATTTCCAATTTTTCATCAATAAAATAAGACAATTGAAGTATTTAGTCATAAAAATTTCATAGGAAAAAAATTTATTACAAAAACGGTTGTTTATTACAAAGGTCTGTGCACATCTTTAACACGGATATCCCAAAGTGATCTAAAAGTTCGATCATAAAATTGAAGTTGGACTTTTTTCTTTAAATTTCAAATTATTTTTCACCAGATAATTATAAGTGACAGAAGAGTATGGATAAAATACACATTAGAAATTTTTCTAATCTAGGCAAAGCACAGAAATTGTAATCGTAATAAATTGTAATTCGCTACACGGCCATTTTTTTCCTGTTGATGTGCATGATTTCTCTCTAACATTTTTGCACAGTGTCTCCTCATATGCAGAAATGTTTTTCATCAAGAATTACCTACCATACCCTTAAAGTTCGATTAAATTTGGGGATGACACAGGGCTATTTTTGTGCACACGTGTTTTTTTTTTATTATTATTTTCATGGCCATTTCTAGAAACTAATGTCTTCTTCCTATTTTGATATCAAATGCTATTTCATTTTACACTAAACTGCTTCAAAGACTCATGCTCGCATTTCTTTCACGGTTTAAGACTAATAAAAATAAGATATGTTGATTTTATGTGTTATTTTCTATCCAAGGAAGGTTGCTGTGCATTAAAAAAAGGTTGAGACCTAAAGTAAGAAACGAAGGGATATGGAGTAAATGTATATGCGTCAAACCTCTACAAAAACATGTTGATATAAAGCAATGGAACAAGGCTTTTATTGTTGTCTTCATCTTGAAATAAGCATAAGGCCTTCAACATTGAGCTTTGCCCGTCAAGAATCAAATTTTTGTGATATATTCACGTTCAATAAAAAGACATTGCTTCTAGCTTTGTCAAATTCGTGTTGTGTCTGATCACTCGTGAAAAGGCAAAGCTTTCAAATCGTGGCAATCGCTCAGGAACAACGTTCGACAACAACGAACAAGTTCCACTGGCTACAATGTAATTTGCATTAAAAAAATGATATTAAAATAAAGAAACAAAAATTAAAGTTAGAGGAAAAATCCTTTTCTTTGACTGGAAATGCCACTTCTTGGGAATTGTGAATTTCTAACAAATGCTCATTTATACTATAAATATACTACGTCTTTTTTGTTCGTTCCATGACATCACGAGACATCTTAGGGCTAATAAACTGCTCATGCTCACCCGTGGTGCTATTTATTCGGACCATTAACTAACTGATGGTTATAACAGAAAATGTATGCTTCTAAGGCAACGTTCTTTCTCTTAATTGTGGCAAGTTAATTGACTGGAAAATTCCCTCAGAGGGATACTTTTTTATATGGATAGGAATTTCTTGTAATGTATCAGTCAAAAGACATAAAAAAAATTTTAAAAATAAAAATACAAAAATAATCTAAGCGCCTTTGTTTTAAGTTTGGCCCCTTTCATGATTATTCCTTGTTTGTTTATCCTCTTTTATTTCTATAGATGATTGTGTATCAGTGGAAAAACAAAGAAACAAACACATAACACGAGTGAGGCACAGAAAAGAAAAAAGACACATGCACACACAATGATGAACAACACGGACCAAGTAAAAACAAAGGTGAGATCAGGTGCACCGATAGAGTAAGAATCTCCTGCCACCTATAAGACACCCGCCATGTTGATCATGTCAATTAAGAAGTAAAGTCAAATATAGTAGAGGAAAAAGAGAAAACCTGTCGTCATTTGGGACACAGATATCCCATACCTGTCCACAAGATCGTAATGTCTACCGTAAAACGTCTGTAGTGATGACATCAAGATATGTATAACATACAAAATTGCATGTTTAAGTATCCCACTTGTGAGCAACCGAGCTGTAATAAGTTAGACACTATATCGAAAAAAGACCTTTGAGTACCGAATGACATGTAAACGCAATATAAAGGCGCTGTTGAAATGTTGCTACAATGAAAAGGGAAGTTGACTGTTTGAAAAGTGAAGTCAACACTTTTGTCATACAACCTAGTTTGTAATGTACATCTGTTGTCCATTTCAAGGTCAAGGAATGAAGCCGATAAAATTATCATTTTTATATTTGGAAACTAGAATTTCTTTAAGCAAAAAATAATAATAACTAGATTTGCAATTGCAAGCAATAGCTGGTGTGGCCCCCGACAGCCAATTCGACGCTTCCATCTTGTTTGCAGCGTAAAATTCTACCTAGAAATCAATTTTCGTTGAAATCGGACAAAGTTGAAATTTAGACGCATCTTGGAAATGGTGGCCATTGTGATAAAAAAATTTCTGGCATACTCACCTCCAGATAGTAACCCAACTTTATGCCAAATATGATTGAAATCTGTGCATGCATCATTGAGAAAATGTCCATTTTATTTAAATTTGGACCAAATTCGAATTTTTCGTATTGTGCGGCCATCTTGAAAATAGCGGACATTTTGAGAAAAAAAATTCTTGTATGCACATCTCCAGATAGTGACCCAACTTTGTACCAAATATGTTTGAATTCTGTTCAGGCATCATTGAGAAAATACCCGGACAAAAAGAGGTGGAAGAAAGAATAATAATATCTAGATTTGCAACTGCAAGCAATAGCTGATGTCGCCCCTGGCAGTAAATTTGATGATTCCATCCTATTTGCAGCGCCAAAATCTTCCTAGAAATCAATTTTCATTGAAATCGGACAAAGTTGAAATTTTGACGTATTTTGGGCATCTTGAAAATGACGGCCATTTTAAAAAAAACTTCACATAAATTCCTTTCTCTCATCTTACTGAACATTTATGTACAATATGAACAAATTCTTCAATACAGTTCCTGAGATATTGAATCCACCATTTCTCAACGTAAAAGGGCGGCCATCTTGGAAAGGCGGCCATTTTGAAAATTTTTGCCGGTGCATGCACATCTTCTCATGGTGGTCCAACTTTGTGCCAAGTATGATTGAATTCAGTCCGGGCATCTTTGAGAAAACAGGCGGACAAAAATCCTTGAAAGAAAGAAAGAATAATGAAAAATAATAATAACAAAGAACCGGACCAAAAACAATATGTCGTCCCGACTACGTCAGGGGCGACATAACTAGATCTGCAACTGCAAGCAATAGCTGATGTCGCCCCAGACGTACAAGTTGATGATTCCACCTTGTTCGTGGTGTCAGGATCTACCTAGAAATCAATTTCCTTGAAATCAAAGTTGAAATTTTCATGTTGGCGGCCATCTTGAATATGGCGGACATTTAGCAAAATTTTCGGATGAATTCCTTTCTCTTATCTCATTAATCATTTATGCAAAATATAACAAATTCTGTAAAGCAGTTCCTGATATATTAAATCCTCAAAATTTTAACGTAAAGTGGCGGCCATCTTTGAAATGGATGCCATTTTGAAAATTTTTGCCAGTGCATGCACATCTTCTCATAGTGGTTCAACTTAGTGCCAAGTATAAATGAATTCTGTCCAGGGATCTTTGTGAAAATAGCCGGGCAAAAATCATTTGTTAAAAAATTAAGCAAAGAACAATAACAATACTGGATTTGCAATTGCAAGCAATAGCTGATGTCGCGCCTGACAGCCAATTCGATGATTCCAGCTTGTTCGCAGCATCAAAATCTATGTAGAAATCAAATTTCATTGAAATCGGACAAACATGAAATTTTTACGTATTTCGGCGGCCATCTTGGAAAATGGGGTCATGTTGAAAAAAAATTCCTTGCATACCCTTTTCTAGATAGTGATCCAACTTTGTACCAAATATGAATGAATTCCATTGAAGCATGATTGAGAAAATTTCAATTTTTGTTAAAATTGGACGAATTTCGAATTTTTCGTATTCTGGTAGCCATCTTGAAAATGGCGGCCACATTGAAAAAAATGTTACTTGCATGCACCCTCCAGATAGTGTTCCAACTTTGTACCAAGTATGAATTATTTCTGTCCAGGCATCATTGAGATATAAGCCGGACAAAAAGAGGTGGAAGAAAGAAAGAAAGCGTAATAATGATAATAACAAAGAAACGGACCAAAAACAATATGTCGTCCCGACTACGTCTGGGGCGATATAACTAGATTTGCAATTGCGAGCGATAGCTGATGTCGCCCCTGGCAGCCAATTCGATGATTCCATTTTGTTCGCAGTGTCAAAATCTACCTAGAAATCAATTTTCATTGAAATCTGACAAAGTTGAAATTTCGACGTATTTTGGCGGCCATCTTGGAAATGGCGGCCATTTTGAAAATAAAAATATTAAAACGCACATCTTCAAATGGTGATCCAACTTTGTGCCAAGTTTCATGAAGTTCTGATCATGCATCGCTGAGTAATTTCATGGACAACTTTTGGCTGGAATAATAATAATAATAAAAAATTATAATTGTATCAGGATGCTACAAATCACTTTCACACAATCTACGCAACCTGTCTGTTGAGTTTTATACAATTGTGAGCACTTTGGATTTTCCAACTTTTTTGTTCGGTTTCCATGGCAACAATAGTCAGTTTGAAGTTTTTGACACCAAAAACCAATTTCCCACACCTAAGGTAACCTTTCTGTAAAGTTTCAACCAATTTTGAATATTTTCATTTTCCTGTCTTTTTAGCCATTTCCATGACAACCGGTGCACGTTTGAAGTCTTGAAAAACAGAAACTAATTCCCCATGTCCTAAAATACCTTTCTGTAAAGTTTCTTCTAATTCTGAGCACTTTGATTTTTTCACCTTTTTGACGTTTCCATGGCAAGCGGTGCCATTTTAAAGTCTTGGACACCGGAAACCTTTTCCCCATGTCCTAAGCAACCTTCCTGTAAATTTGCATTCAATTGTGAGCACTTTTATTTTCCCGCCTTTTTTGCCATTTCCTTGGCAACCGGTACCATTTTGAAAATTTCAAGACCTGATTGCACTTCTTGGTATAGGGTTTCACCTTCCTATGAAGTTTGGTCAAGATTGGACAAGTAGTCTTTGAGAAAATGGTCGGACAAATTTTTGGCGGAAAGAGAAGAAAATCAAGAATAAGAATAACAAGTGATAACTGTGTTCGCAAGCGAAACATAAAAGTCTCCCAAACGAACTCCAATATCGGATTTCAAGGCATTACGAGGCTCCCTGAAAAAAATTTGGGCAGGGGTTCTCTTTATAAATTAGTTTATACATATTGCTGAAATTGAATTATTTCATGCAGAAGAAAGCACGTTTTTCTTAAAAATTATAGGTTTCCTGCTTGGTTTCCATGGCAACCAAATGCTCTATTAACCTTTACATCCAATTTCATACCCTGTTTAAAAAAATTTGGGCAGGGGTCCCCCTTATATCCTAAGTAATACATATAGCTGTAATAAAAACACAACAAATAACAATTATCAACAGCAATTACGATTTTCTCAAAATTCTAAGTTTTTTGGCTAGTTTCCATGGCAACCATAGTTATTTTGAAATTTCCCCATCAATTACAATCATTTTAAACCCACTTCCAAAAAAAAAATTGGGCAGGGTTCCCCTTATAATATAAGTAATACATATTGCTGTAATCAAAATACTATTATCAACAGAAACTGATATTTTCCAAAAATTTCCATTTTTTGGTATGGTTTCTAACAGTAGTCATTTTGAAAATTCCAATGCTGTGGAGGCCTTTCTTACATGACCCTCAACTTTTCCATGAAGTTTCATGGAGCTAGTCTTTATTGTTTTTGAGAAACGGTGGAAAATATGATGAAAATCATTCAAAATTTCATTTTCCCATAGAATTACTATAGGACGACCCCATCCCTTTTTGATACCCCAAAAGTACCCTTAATGGATCCCCTTTAAAAATTTTTTGATGATTGCACATCTACATACATAGGGCTAATATGCTACCAAGTTTGAAACCTCTAGGTTCAATGATCTGTGAGATCTGCTTCGGACAACTTTATCCGGAAGAGAATAAAGAAAGATGGAAGAATAACTAGATTTGCAATTGCAAGCAATAGCTGATGTCGCGCCAGATGATTCCAGTCGATGATTCCATCTTGTTTGCAGTGTTCGCAGCATCAAAATTTACCTGGAAATCAATTTTTGTTGAAATCCGACAAAGTGTAAATTTTGACGTATTTTGGCCGCCATCTTGGAAATGGTGACCACTTTGAAATTTTTTTTTGCATCAATTTCTTCCTCATATCTTACTGAACATTTATACAAAATATGAACAATTTCTGCTATGCTATTCACGAGATATTGAATCTTAAATTGTTTTCAGGTCGTCACGTAAAATGGCCGCTATTTTGAAAAGGGTGGCCAACTTTTGGCCGCTGCAGACACAACTTCACAACTGCAAAGTATGAATGAATACTGTCCAGGCATCTCTGAGAACGAAGCCGGACAAAAATCATTGGAAGAAAGAAAGAAACAATAATAATAATTAAAAATACAATTGTTCAGAGAACAATTGCAAGGTCTTTCCGAGTCAATGTTGTTTTGTCATGTCACATGTTTAAAATCATCTTGATGAGATGCACATTGTCTCCAATATATTAGAGTAGCCAATTCTAATCGTTTTAAAGATTTTACGATAAAAAAAAAACGTAAAAATTGGCTATGACCTTGACCGATGACCTTGATGACCTTTGACCTTGGGATCAAGTTGAAGGTCTCTTCTTGCTGATTAATTTGATGTGTTACATGACCATACTATCTGTAAAGGTTTAAACGTTTTACGCAAAAAACCTATTTCTGAAACACGTCAAGGGGAACAACTCTTTAGGGAGTCATCGGAGAGCTCCCGTCCAAATGAGACAAATGTAGCCCTTGACATGATGAACATTTTTGCTGATATACTTTTTCAGCCATCTATTACGGTTTCCGAGTTCATCTGATAACAAGGTTAAAGGTCAAGGTCAAAGGTCACCGATGACCTTCAACCTGTTACTCAAATTTAATGTCTTTTCATGCTGATCACTTTAAACATATATGTTTACTATATTATCTGTAAGCGTTTTAAAGTTATTCGCAAAAAAAAAAACGATTTACCGAAACCCGTCAAGGGCTATCACTCAAAAAACGGTTCATCGCAGAGGTTTTGTTCTTTTGAATCAAATGCAGATCTGAATAAAAGGAGTATTTTTGCGATATAATGTTTTCACAAATTTTTTATCGTTTCCGAGATATCGCGATAACAAAATTTCAAATGGCGGCCATTTTGAAAATGGCGAACGAAAATTTTTTTTGACCCCAGATTTGTTATTAGGATCATCAAAGCAATTTCATCGAATTCCGATAAGTTTGTGAAGTCGACAAAATTAGGGGTCAAAAACGCGAAAACGGGGTCGCGACCCCAAAAAATTTTTTTGCATGACAAATCATCCTGAAGATGAATGAAACATTTTCCCCCATTCAGAATTTTGATATCGGTTACGGTTTCTGAGTTTACCTGATAGCAAGAAAAACAGGGGTCGGGGAGATAACTCTGTAAGGAAAAAAGTTTTCGATCGTGGCCCTCATTTCGTAATAGCTTTACGCTAATTGGTTTATTGTATAAAGTATAAAAATGATATGTCGCGAACTGTTTTTGGCAAAGTAAAAAAACTAGCTGCGAAAAAAAAAAGAATAATAATTAAGAAGACAATTATTCAGAGAACAATTGCAAGGTCTTTCCCAGTCAATGTTGTGTTTAGTGTTAAGTTTTGTCATGTCACATGTTTCAAATCATCTTGATGAGATGCACATTGTCTCCAATATATTAGAGTAGCCATTTCTAATCGTTTTAAAGATTTTACGATAAAAAAAAACGTAGAAATTGGCTATGACCTTGACCGATGACCTTGATGACCTTTGACCTTGGGCTCAAATTGTAGGTCTCTTCTTACTGATTAATATGATATGTTACATGACCATACTATCTGTAAAGGTTTAAAAGTTACGCAAACACCGCTTTCTGAAACACGTCAAGGGCAATAACTCTTTGGAGAGTCATCGGAGAGCTTCGGTCCAAATGAAACAAATGGAGCCCTTTGTGTGATGAACATTTTTGCTGATATAATTTTTCAGCCATCTCTTACGGTTTTTGAGTTTAAACGCTAACAAGGTCAAAGGTCAAGGTCAAAGGTCACCGATCACCTTCAACCCGGTACACAAAAATTGAAGGTCTTTTTATGATGATCACTTTAAATATATATGTTTACTATATTATCTGTAAGCGTTTAAAAGTTATTCGCAAAAAAACCGATTTACCCAAATGCGTCAAGGGCTATAACTCAAAAACCGTTTGTCGTACTGTTTTCTTTCTGATGAATTCAATGTAGATCTCAATGAGAGGAACATTTTTGCAATATAATGTTTTCATAAATTTTTTATTGTTTCCGAGATATCGCGATAACAAAATTTCAAATGGCGGCCATTTTAAAATTGGCGGACGAAAAATTTTTTTTTACCCCAGATTTGTAAACAGGGTCAATAAAGCAACCTGGATACCAAATGCAGATCTCAATGAGACAAACATTCTCTCAAATACGTTTGATCATCTATCTCTTACAGTTTACGAGTTAAAGCGATAACAAGGCAAAACGTCATCGGTGACCTTGACCGGTGACCTTTGACCTTGACATTTTTAGATGGCCATATATGACTTATGAACAATGGTGAAGGTTTCAGGTTTCTACGACTTATCGTTTGGTAGTATTAAGCATTTACGAAAACTCAAAATCTTTCAAAGGGCAATAACTCATATAAGGAGTCGTCGAATCCCTTCGGACCAAATGTAACAAAGTTGCGTCTTGTGACAATGAACATTTTTCTCATTACATGTTTCCAGCCATCTATTACGGTTTAAGAGTTAAAGCGATAACAAGGCCTAAGGTCATCAGTGACCTTGACCGTTGACCTTTGACCTTGACATTTTTTGATGGCCAAATATCACTTATTAACAATAGTGAAGGTTTCAGGTCTTTACGACTTATCGTTTGGGAGAATTAAGCATTAACGGAAGCTCAAAAATTTTCAAAGGGCAATAACTCTGAAAAAACCAAACCGCACGGTTTCGGTCAAAATGTAACGAAGTTCCGCCATGACCTAAGGAACATTTTCCCATTACACTTCTTCAGCTATCTTTTACGGTTTCCGAGATTATCCGATAACAAGGTTTTCTTGACCGGGGCAGATAACTCCGTTACTATAAATAGAATTTTGTCGTCCCCTTAGATTTAAGATCCCACTTTAGGACACATCTTCCCTACCAAGTATCGAAATGATATGTCTCGTAGTTTTTTGTCAGCTGTTTTTGGCGGAAACTATAATAATAATAATAATAATAATAATCAGAAGAATAACAAGAAGGTCTTTCCGACTGGAGTGGTGAAAGACCTTAATGAAAGGTCCAATTGTTCAAAGAACAATTGCAAGGTCTTTCACGCTTCAGATTTAAAAAAGATCTGTTATTATTATTATTTTATTTTTATTTTTTTGAATAATTATTTTTTTCCATTATTTCCATTATTATTATTATCCTCGATGATAGCAAGTCCGTGACCCTAGGAATTGCCCTTTAATAATTGTGCTATATATCCCAAATGGTGATAAAACAAATATGTTAAATACCTTCTGGCATTGATGCACATCTACAAACCTATAATTAAAAATTAAAACAGAACCTAGACAGCAAACTCTCGTAATGAACAGTGGCTCAATTTTGGCCACATGGCGGCCATGATTGCAAGTTCATGACCTATAGTCTAAAAAATTTCCATTGGCCATTCTTTGAAATTCGACCGTATGGGAGCGACATCGGATATTGGTACTAGGACTGGTACCCCTAAGAAAGAATAGTATTGAACATTTTCCCCATTACATGTTATCAACCATCTATTACGGTTT